>PVIJ01002169.1:0-169282 GCA_004024925.1 Scalopus aquaticus | reverse complement strand
GGGGGGGGGAGGGGAGGATAAGGGCACAAAATGGAATAGAAAAGAACACAAGGGACCATGGAGATGGATCACGGGTGAATTGGTGGTGGGCTACCCAAGGGGAATACAAAATGTAAAAGACATAAATAACAATAAAAATATATATTAAAAAAATAAAGAAAAAACATTAAAGAGTATTCTAGTCTCCTAAAATGTTCTTTTTGGTCCAGCTGGAAGAGTTAAATCATTTTCGTTCTGTATGCTATTCTTTACTCTCTTGTCTTGCCATTTTCCATCTGTTTTACTTGCCATCTGTTTTACTTTTTACTCAGCCTTAAAGAAGGAAGTATTCTATAGACTTGATGCTTGTCAAATAACAGGTCTTGGGTCTTGTTCTCACTGAATGCTGAATGAATAGTGGCAGATGGATGTGCACAGGTCCCAGGCTACATTGAGTTTCTAGAATATATTATTCTATAGTAATTCTACTTCAGCTTTATTTTTCTTTCACTGCCAAAACAATTTCTACATTTCAGAATACATCACAATTTTCTTTACAATGTGATCAAAATTTCTCAATATTTTGTAGAATTTTAACAGATGTGTATATCCTTACATTCTTGAATCGCATCAATTTCATTCTATCCTCAAATTCCTTATATACTCTTGTATTTATGCCACTCAATATGTTGAATATTGATGAAATATGTTGTGTCCTTCTGTACATATTGCCAATTTCATTTTATATATTTTGGTAATATGTTATTTGGGATA
This sequence comes from Scalopus aquaticus, assembly GCA_004024925.1. Taxonomy (NCBI): domain Eukaryota; kingdom Metazoa; phylum Chordata; class Mammalia; order Eulipotyphla; family Talpidae; genus Scalopus; species Scalopus aquaticus. The sequence continues at coordinate 168,529 of PVIJ01002169.1, read as the reverse complement.
AAAATATTCAAGAATCCTGTGTCTTCTAATGGTTTGTATCTTTTAGTCCCTATTAATTCATCATTTAAAGCTTCTTGCATTTAATTCTACTTTGTCTGATATTAACATTGGTCTTCTTTTCTGGGCTTGCATTTTCCTGGTACATCTACACCCCTCCTTTCCCCCCTCCATTCTGTCCCATTTTGTTTAAAACAGCATATATTTAGAATTAGTTTTTTTTTTTTACCTAATCCATGTCTCTTTATCTTTTAATAGAAATGATTAAACTATTCACACTTAATGTGATAATAGGTTTGACCTCACTTTTATCTTCTTTATTTTTTTTATGTTCCCTTGCTATTTTCTTTATTAGTTTTTAATCTCAGCTATAACATTCCAAATCTCCTTCTTAATTTTGAAGGTGAACATCACAATTCTAATTTTGTACTCATCTAATCTCTTTCTCATTTAAAAATATATTTTATGTTCAATTTCTTCCAAAGTAGAAAAAGAAATCTAGCATTCCAAGGGTTTTTTTTTTCTGGAGTGATCTGAATTTTTAGACTCGGATTATTATCATTAAATGTCTAACGTATCATTTTTATTAAGAATGATTTTTGACAGTGTCATTGTCTCATAACCATATTAATAACATTTAAATGTTAAGTCCAAGTCTAACTTCTGGCTTCATTGTTCACCTCCTATCATTTATATTACATCTTCTGCATTCCCCTATTTCATTATTCACTAATTTCCTTGTTGATCAGAATACTTAGAGTAAGTACTTTTCCAGAAAAAAAAATTGCCTACTTTCTGTATACTTTCAGTTGCCTACTTTCTGTATACTTTTTGAGGGCTGAGATATCTTCTTTTTAGCCTTGTCTATGACTGAATAGAGAATCTGGGTCCCAATCATATTACTTCAAAATTCTATAGTCATTTATCAACTTCCTTTGACATTTAGTGCTACAGAATATCTGACACTTCTTTAAATAAAATATTGTTTTTCTAATTGTAGACCAATGGATATTTTTTTCTTTTAAAATAAAAACTTTCACCAGAATATACCTTTATTTTTCCCTGGTACACAGTGAACTATTTTGAACTGAAGCCAGGAAAATATTTCTCTGTGATTTTAATTATAATTCATCTTTCATTTTCTCTTCTCCTGTATTAAACAATCATTAATTTATTTTAAAATAAATATTAAATATTTTTAAATAAATTATTTATTTATTTTAAATCACATATGTGATTTTTAAGGCGTGCCTTTTCCTTACATCCTTGTTAATTTTTGACAGTTTAAGATTTTCCCCCTCGTGTGTAGTCACCATAGTTCTCCCACCACCAAAGCACCCATAGTCCTCCACCATAGTCCCCGTTTTCATCCCCACCCTGTTTTCATCCTCTTCCTCCCCATCTTCCTTCCTTCCCATATTTTTATTTTTAATATGTTAAATGTAGCCTCTATTGTTCACTCATTATTTCATTTCCTTTATGTTTTCTATCAGTACTATTAGAATTTGAAATCATCTTCAATTTTCTGCATTTTTCTAATGCTCATACTTCTATTACATGATTTTAATTCTGCACAATATTTTTTATTTTAAAGTTGGCAATTTTTCCTTAATCTCAGGTTGTTCGCTTTTGATAATGATCACATACATGATTTGAAAATATTCCTTCCATTCTTTGCAGCTTCTGTCAGTTTACCCTTAGAGATGCTAGTGAAATTCTTCTAGGAATCCTTCCATCTTCATCTCCAGGTCAACCTTTTTTTTCCCTCTGGTGACTTATGGGTAGGTTGGGCTGTCCCTCAACTAAGCTTTGTGTATACTCTTTATTGTATAATATCAAGATTTTTGATGTGTGGATTATAATGGTATCCTTTTCCACTTGTCAGTGCTATATTTATCATATCAATTTGGTTATTTACATAAAAATTGAGTATGAATTACTGTGTATTATTCTCTCCCCATTTTTAAGGCCATTTTTTAATGGTAGTGTGCCTACATCAGAATCGCCCAGGGTACTAGTTAAAACTGCTGGTACTAGTTAAAACTGCTGGTTCTGGCCTCCCAACCCATGTCTCTGAATCATAATATCTAGAGGGACAGCGCCAGGCAATTTTTGTATCAGTGAAAATTCTAGAGCTGTTGCCTTGTGAGCACTCAGAAGAGAAAGCAATGATTCCTTGGCTAACCAAGTTTCACTCAGAAGCACAGGAGGTGACCCTTCTTTTGATAGGCATATTAGTTATGTATCTCGGACAAATATGGTAGATAGTGGCTAGAAGCATGGGATACTTGACAATGTTTCTCATGAGCCTTGCAGGTATGAAATGCCTGTTGAATGTAAAGACAGGGATAGTGTGCAAATAAGACCATGGCAGTGTCCTGTTTAGGTTCTGACACTTCAAAGTGGTTTTTTGAGAAACTGTAACACACTCAGAGGAGACTTGTCAAGATGGTAAGGAATTAAAAGGACTGTAAGTTGAGGGGAGTGCTGTATACCAATGGTTCTGAACTCAGCTGAACACTGATATCACCTGGGGACACTTATAAACACTCAGACCCAGGCCCCAACCCCAGACCAATTATATCAGGGTCTCTGAGAGTCAAACCCCAAATTGACGTGTTTACAAAACTACCCAAAGGATTTTAATGTTTAACCAGATTTGGGAACCACAGGCCTAGAGAAAAAGGGCCATTTTTGCAAAAGGGTAAAGCTCTCTTTTTCTCAAAAAGGAGAAATATACCTATTTTTGTAAAACCCCATTTTGACCATTTATCTGGCAGCAGTGGACATTGGTCTACTGAGTCAGAAAATGGCTTCCAGCACAGTTTGCTTGTCAAACTCAGATCCTTATTGCTGTGAGACGTTTCCTCCATGTATTAAAGAGACAATGACCTTCTTGACATGGATTGTTAGATACTGGCAAAATATGTATCAAGATAAATGAAATTGTCTTTCTCCTTCTGACATACTTCACTTAACATTATCCCCTCCAGTCCCATCCATGTAATCACAAATGGCAAAAATTCATCTCATATATATATATATATATATATATATATATATATACATATAATACAACTGCATACTATCCCATTGTATGTATGTACCACATCTTCCTAATAGGCTCATCTGTCCTTGGGCACTTAAGTTGTTTCCATAACTCAGCTATTTTAAGCAGTGCTACCTTGGACATAGGAGTGTATGTATCTCTTTGAGTTAGTATTTTTGCATTCTTCAGACAGATACCTAGGTGTGGAGTGGCTGAACCATATGGTTGAACAATTTTCAATATTTTGAGAAATCTCCACAGAGATTTCTGTTTTCTGTATGGGAAGGACCAGTTTACATTATATAGGATGTTTTATTTATATGTGGAATATAGAGAAACAAACAAATGGTCAAATAGAACCAAACCAATAACAAATCCTAAAAATCTGACTGTAGAATTGACGCAATGAGACAGGGAGAGAGAGGTGAAGAGCAGGCCGCAAAGGGATCCTAATGGTCTATGGGGGAGGACTATGGGTGCCTTAGTGGTAAATATGATATGGTGACATACATCTGAAGAGGTGTGATCTAGACCACTGAATGATACAGTGTTGTAAACCAATGTTACTTTAATTAAAAAGAAAGATAAATGAAAATGGAATCTCCCATGATCTCATCAGCTCTTGTGATTTCACCTGCCATTTATACTGATGACTCCCTACTGAAGGTCTCTACCACATACTTATCTACCAACCACTTCTTCATCATGGTCTCTTGCTCACACCTCAAACTTGGCATGCCTGAACTGAACTCATATGGAACCCTACTCATGCTCCTATTCCTTGATTCTTTTGGTCAATGGAAAGTAGAGTCTGGGAGTTACCCTGGTTCTTGGACCTCCCTCATTGCCCTCACATCCACTCAATTACCAGTCTTTCCTGACTGTATTCCTCCCTCCTTCTGTACTATCCTCTTCAGTACTCAGATGGGGTAAGTTCCCAGCAGGCAATCCTACTTCCTCTCTTCTACCCTCACAACAATGCAGCTACCGCAACTGCCCTAATTTCAAAACCTGACCATGTCAGTACCCACAATTTCTCAGTAGCCCACACTGTGCATGAGAGAAATCCATACTCTAATTTGTGTGGGACTCTTTCCCTCACATTTTCAGTTTTGGCTCCAGCAAAACTGAACACTGACAAGCACTGCCTCTTCAGCCTTTGCTCACACTTCTCCCTCTCCCTAGCATGTCTTGCCCCCCATTCTGTTCTTCTTTTAATCTGTTCTTGTCCTTTAATTTCAGCTGAATCTCATCTACTCCAGAGAATATTACCTCACCTCCTTGGTATAATACCTTCCTAGGCTGAAGAGGTGATCGTCTTCTGAGTTGTATCTAAAGAAAATGCTACATGACGTGTTTCTGGCACTATTCCACTCAGCGCTACCTAGCTCCTGGAAATCCATTGGTCCTATCTTCAGAGTCTTGTCCTTTGCTGAGCAAATACATAATTGCTGATTCAATGTTTATTAAATGATTGGATAAATCTCCTCAGGGGTACTTTTGCCATGGTTTGCATAATTTAGGAATGACTAACAATGGGAGCTTTTGAGAGAGCAGGAATTTCTCTAATTATAGGAACACATGGCTATTGGCTTCCTAATGGTGGGGGAAAGATTGCTTTGAGATTAGCCAAAGCCTGCAGGACTTCCTGGCATGAGAAAAGGGAGGAGACCGATTTCCCCCAGTGGGTGCCATGGGGGATCTGAGGATCATCAATATCATCATCGATAAGACATTGGGATGGGGTGTGTCAGGGACTGGATGAGAGCACCCACTTTGTGAGGCTCTGAAGTATTCTGGAAGACTACTAGCCCTCTAGGAGACTAGGAACTTATTCTGTCTAGCTCTTTCATTTAAGCTGAAAAACATGGGCACCAAAGCAGCTGGTTAAGTGCCCTGGCTTGCTGTCCCAGAGTGGAGAGGTAAAGAAATGCAGCAAAGAATAAAAACATTTGGCACAAAGTATTTCAAGCATTTCAGCATCTACGAGTCAAAGTGGCTTTGTTGACCCCTAACTTCTTGGAACTTCCATAGCAGATCAGCCATCAGGAAAATGAGACCTTGGTTCCCATAGAGATGACACTGTGTATGAGGAGAGAATTCTCCATGTAAACCACCCAGAAAAGAGCGATGCGCCCAAAGGGTTTAGCTGTCAGGAGACTCTGGGTTTTTGTGTCATTCGGTTTGATCTTTTATACCTTTTCTTGCCATAACAGACTCTTCTATGGATTGGATTCTATGATATGGATTCTACAGCCCCTGCATGAGTGAATTACATTAGTGAATGAGGCCAATGGCATATGTGCTGTTTGCCCCACGCTGTGATTAGAATCAGGAGAGGTTGTGGGCATGAACCCATTGCTATTTTCTAAGCATAGTAACGTGTAAATATGGTGATTATTATTGTGATCGTTACTGTTTTTTCTTACTTAAACCTTTTCTTTCTCTGTCTCTGTTCTGCTTTGGAGATCCTTTGGTTTTATTTTCCTTCCACCTGGAAAATGAGAGTCCTTAAGCTTTTGCCTCCATTCTCCTTTCAAATCACAATGCCAGCAAAGAATCTTTAATTTTCACTGAGGCATCAATACTTTAGAGGTTATTTCTAAAAAGGAAAATGAGTATTTCTGCAAAAAATAAAGTCTATGTTCTTTCAGAATAAATATGCAAAGGAATTATGTCCTGGGGGGAGAAGTGGGGTAGAATGGGAGACCTTGGTTCTTGTTCTGGTGGTCTGACCCTAAACAGGGAATTTCCCTTTTTGAAGGAGGATTCCTCATTTTACAACCAGATGCTCTTTCAGTTCCTTCCCTGATCTCATTTTCTATGAAGCTAGAGATTGTTAGATCTGCCTTTAATTAATATAAGTCTTTCGGCCTAATTGAATAATATGCAAGGGTACTAAGACAGCATGTAATTGAGATTACTAGACCACTCTCTTTAATCTCTATTTAATCTGTTCAGAATCACAGTGTAAGGAAAACACCACCACCATCTGCCATCATGTTCACCATTACCATACCACCATCAGAACCACTACTACCACCATTTCCAACCACCATCACCATCACCTTTGTGGTAAATAGTTTTCTATGGGAAAAATAATTTATGAAAATTTATGATGTAGTCCCAGGAAATATTCTGAAAAATGATGTGGAATGTGTTTTTAGAACTGAAGTCATGATACCTAGGAATCTACAGGAGTTAACTGCAAGTAGTTTATATGTGACTAAGAAAATTGTTTCCTGGACAATGCTATTGGACAGACAGATCAGTGAGATATTGATGACAAAGGGTATCACGTCTTTATTAAGACCTTTGATAAGAATTCCTTTGATAATCTTTTGGAAACAAATTAAAAAAACATGGACTGCATAGTACTATATGAAGCTGAACACATTTTCTAAAACAGTGCTTTTTTTTTTTAACTGAATTAACATCTTTCCTTCAGAAGGATATAGTGGAATTTACTGTTTATTGTCCTTTATTGTTCATCACTTTTATCAATGACTTAGTTGAAGAGTTTATAGTGGTCAGATTTGGGGGTAACAAAAGCCAGTTGAGAGGGATAGTAAATACATTGGATAACAGAACCAAAGCTGGAACTATCTGGACAAACTGGCAAGACAGACCGAAATGAACAAAATAAAATTAGGAATAGATGCAAAGGCACTGTATTTGGGTCCCAGGTAGCATCTATACAAGCACAGAGGGGAGTGGGCAGGTCATACAAATCAAGATCAAATTTGAAAGAGAGTCGGGATTTTTTTCAGTTGATACTAAACTCAGCAGATGTTACTGGTATAGATTCCTAATTCAAGGCTACAGAGTTTTAACAGAAATATGAAATGTAGAATGAAGAAAGCAATAATCTCACTCTACTTGGTGTTGATTAGTTCTGTCTTGAAATAAGAATTTATTTTTGTATATTTAATTTAATTTATTCATTCAGAATAAAGAAATTAGAAAAAACTGGGACAAGAGTATAATGGTAGGGAAGACCTTGCAGCCAGTGGCCTGTGAGGCAGAGTGGAACAATGGAAAGGTCCTGGCCAGGGAGTCAGCAGCAAGATTATGCCATTAAGTGACTGTGCCATTTGGTGATGCTGGTGATATGGCTATGCCATTAGGTGACTGTGAAATCATGGTTGAGACAATATTCGTCTCCAGAGTTGGTGACAGCCTCTCTGAGAAGCATGAATGCTCTCCTGCATTTTGGGCCACTGGCCAAGAAACATTATGGGTCCCTACCTCACCCATTCAGTGACAAAATCTTTTAAGAACTGCACCCCCCCCCCAATTTTCACTCTTGAAATACCATTAGCATGCACAAATATACCAATTAGCCTTCACTTTTTCTCTGACTTCCTGGGAAGCCAAGATGATGGCAATTCACATCAACATGATCACACAAGACATTTATTGAGGTCAAAATAAAACAGCCTAAAAGAACATACTTTGAAATCATAGTCAACCTCAGCATCTCCTGCTAGCTTTGCAAACACTTAAACTTTCTGAGACTCAGTTTCCTGATCTGTGAAATAGGGCTAACACCAGACTTGTAGTGGTATGAATATTAAATGATACAATACATGTATAAAAGATAGCACAACACCGGTACAAAGTGGGCATCAATAAATGATATGCTTAATAGTACTGCTATATTTACTACCATTGTCCCTCCCATTTCTTTAATTACCTCATCCTTCTTTGTCCAGACACTGTCCTGTTGCAGGAAATATGGTGGAGATCAAGATTCATTTCTCTGCCTGCACTGAATTTACAATCCAACCAGCACTTTACAGTTGAATTTTCTGCAAGGATGAAAATTTGCTACCTGTGTACTCTCCAGAGCAATGGACAAAAGCCACACGTGACATTTAACACTAAAAATATGCCTAGTGTGAATGAGGAACTGAGTTTTTAATTTAATTTTCATGAATTAAATGAAAATAGAAATAGTCATCTGTGGAAAGAGTACTGCTCCAGACACCCTTCAGGAACATTTCTGACACAGTCTGAGCAGAACGAAGATGCATTGAATGAGAAACACACATTAAGAACCCAAAGCAGTGCCTGGAACATTCTCTTATATCTGTTCATTATCACATGTAATTGTGAACTGTGCACAAGTGCTATATTGGGTACTGGGAATACAGTGAAGAATTAGGCATGGTCTTTGCTCCATGGAGCTCACAGTTTAGTGGGGGATATGCAGGCAACTGATTTCCGCATAGTGAGGTTTTAAGTGTGTGTACAAATGCGAGGGGAGAAGCGTCTCTAACCCAGAGAAGCGGTCCTAGAAGTACATTTCTTAAGACCTGAGCAGAATCTTGAATAAATAAATTTCATAGTAAGAGCTCAATGGATATTTATTCCATTTACAATAAAAGATTATATTTCGGGATCACTAAGCCCCTAAACCCACTGCCAATGGCAGAGGTTGCTGTGGAACAATCATGGTCCTAGGGGAAATTCATAGCTAGGGCCAATTTATTTTCTTTGAAAACCTCCCCTTTGCATCTTTGGTATTGCCTCATTCAATTTCTGCTGCCATATTTTCCTTACCTGAGAACATTTTTGGGGGTGATGCATATATAACCTTTATTTTTTATTGTTTTACTATTAGTTATTAATTATGAGATTTTTTTTTTGCAGGGTATGGCAAGGGTAGATTGTTAAATATAAAGTGACGTCAACTCTCACTGCACTTTGGCTGTGGAATGCTGGGATGTGGGGTAAGCCAACAGCTCTGAGAATATGGCTGGTTTGGGAAGAGCTGCTTACTAATTGGCTGGGCTGCCTGAAACTGGCAGTGGCCTTGAGGCACATTCATGAGGGCTGTTTTAATTACGTATTTGGAGAAGTGGGATGTTATGCCCACTTATAATTTTTATACAATGCTTTATTTCTTCAAAGTTAATATGTAACATCTCACCAAATAATTCTGCAACTGTCACGGGCTCACATAAAAACAGGTACAGTCATATATTATATGGTTTTCTTTAATATGCTTGTGTGTACAAAGCAGGATGAGAATCGTGATTCCTTCTTCCCTGAGGCCAGGGGAATGTTTGTGTGGTCTGACTTAATAGTGTGAGGCCCTGGTCTATTCTAGCCCCAAGGAGTCCCCTGATTAGACTGGTGAGTGCAAATGTAAATTAGTGTGGCCTTTTCAAAAAGTGACATATATATCAGGAGCCATAAAACATTTCATGCCCTTTAACCCAGTGATTCCACTTTTGGATATCTATCCAAAGGAAGTAATTGGGAATGTGTGCAACAAAGACTTTGCCCAGGAATATTGTGCAGAGTTCTTTGTAGTTGCTAATGACAGGAAACAACTTAAATGCTTAACAGATAATATGCAACCATGAAAATGATGTTCATGAAGGACTTTCCCATAACAGTAACTAAGAAAAGTACAGAGAACTGAAAGCTACAAAGGTTAAGCAACTGCCCACAAGTCAGAAAGCTTGAGGTTTTAGCAAACTCCAGCCATATTGACTAATCACTTTCAAGAATATAAAATGATACCTAAGATTCTAGGAATATGGATGATAGCTAAGATTCCAGGTTTCCTGGGTTATATGAAGAATATATTGATTAAATCAAAACTATCCATAATATCTAAAGGAAACATGCATTGAAGTAAGTAAATAATAGTTATTACAGAGTTTGACTGGGGAGGTGGTAGTACCTTTGAATCCCAGCTCTGCCACTTATTAGCCATGTAACTTGGTCAAGTCAACTGAAATCTCTGTGGGTTTGATAATAATACCTTCCCCAGAGTGACTTCTGAGGGTAAAATGGCACAGTAAATATATATACATCTTAACCTGCAAAGTACCTTTATTAGGTACCCAATAAATGTATGGATTGTATGAGCCATACAATAAATACATGGATCCATATGGATTGTATGATTTCAAGGCATACAAATAATGGAAAGTAAATATCAACATACTAACAGTATGCAATCTGGTGGTGGAGTTGGGAGTGGTTTGCTTGATTCTTTGCACTCTTTTCACTTTCCAAATTTTCTGCAATGAGCATGAATTTCTTTTATACCAAAAGATTGTATCATGATGATAAAATGCTTTTAAAAGGAGTTTTACGATGATAAAACTATAATTTCTTTCTTCCCTCTTCCCCTCCAGGGGAGAAGCTGGGGCCAGTATCCTCTCCTGGGATGAGCACAAGAGGAAAAAGCTGCTGCTTTCTGGGTTTCTACTCTGGCAGAGCCTCATAAGTGCACAGACAGGACCTCTGGGAATTCAGGGTTGATGGGATCCCTACAACTTGCTGAAGAGCTCTCTGGAGAATTAGGGGAGGGGTTGAGATGCCCTTAGTAGTTCTCCTATCTCTGGAGTCTAGATTCCAAGATGCTCTGATGTTTATTAAGTACAAGTCTTTGTTGATCTGAACCAAAGACCTACATAAAATTCTAAAACTATAAAAATGTAATGAGGAAGACTCATCTACTTGTTCACTACTCCCAGATCCCTCCTAGAAAACACACACACACACACACACACACACAAACACACACCTGTAATAAGGCCTATAAAGCTAAACATAAATGTTAAGAGTGATGGCAAAGAAAAATCTTAGATCAGGGATATCACAGAGAAATTAGCTTGATTACAGCAGCTTTATTTAATAAATATAATTTATATTCATCACCGAATCTCTGGCAAATACAGCCCGTTTTAACACAGCAAAGGCTGAAAGCCTTCCCTACCTTAAGACATCATCTGTGGAACAAGAGGATATAAAGTACGAAGATAGGTTGTGTGTGTGTGTGTGTGTGTGTGTGTGAGAGAGAGAGAGAGAGAGAGAGAGAGAGAGAGAGAGAGAGAGAGAGAGAGAGCGCGTGACAAAACCTTGATGACTTTTGCCTCCCATAATCTAATGTCCTTCACTGACATCGAGGATGCCCTGTGCTCCAGTAAGTAGCTTGCAGGCTGTATTTTACAGACAAAGACTCCCTGGCACCAAAAGGACGAAGATTCTCCTCCAATTCCAATTCGAACCCGAGGGACAATTTCAAGCCCTGTCCCAACCTCTGTGCCTCATCAGTGACTCCTGATCTACACCTCCAGATCCAAAGTGTATTTCCCCAAACCTCAAACCCTGGACACGATAGAAAGACAAGCAGCCTTCCCCTTTCCCACCAGTCTTCCGGACAGCTAGGTCATCATATGCTAATGAAGCCTGAAGAGACCGCCGCGCCGCGCCTACGAGCGCGTCCCTAGGTTCGCGCTCTCCCGCGCGCCACTGCGGCGCAGCCACAAATCACCACCCGTTGCCGCAGACCCTCGGGCAGCGCGGCGCTGCTGGGAGAGGGGGCTTGCCGGCTACCCTGAGTTCCTCTACTGGATGGCTCACATCTGGGAGATGCCTGCTCACTCTCCTCTCACCCTTTCCACTGCAGTGATGGCGGGGATGGGGGCGGCGCAGCCGAATCACCTGTAGGTTTCTTCGAACTCCACAGCCCCCTCCCCAAATTCTGGTCTACTCTGCCAAAGGCAGATAATCTCAGAATACGCAGGGTAAGTGGAATGGTGGAGTTTGTGCAAGCCCCACAGGTGATAATGGGTGCGCGCTCCTCAACACACAGGCACACACAAACGCACGCGCGCGCGCGAACACACACACACACACACGTTTTTCACTAGGACACTAAAAAGGTCAACTTTATATGCTCTACCTGGCGCGCCTCTCTGTCCCTATCTGATATTTGTTAAGGTGTCTGTTTTGTCTTCTGCTGCCCTTTCAGCTCCCCGACCCCAGGGGCTTCACGGAGTGCCCCAAAGTCCTGGAACCCAGCGGGATGGTGAGGCTTTGGCAGTCAGACCCTGAAAAAGTGGCACCTCCCCTCCTTGCCGCCCTCGTTGCAACCTCGAGGGCGAACTGGATACCAAGGAATTAAGGTAAGTGTAGGTGGGGAGAATTCTGACTAGTTGCTTCAGCAAACTGCCTGGGGCAAGGCCGCCTCCCGCCAGCACTCCTTTGAGGTTTGTTAAGTCCACAATCACAGAGCTAGCAGGTGACCCACCCTAAACCCCTCCCAGTGCCCTCACCCTTCCAGCGGGGGATCGCTTTCTGCAAGGGCTTTGCGGCAGGTGGTAACGTCGGAGTGCCATGCCGTGGCCTTGGCTGCAGCCCCTTCCCTGGCCACGCGAATGGCTACCGTTTTGCTCTCCTTTTCCAAGTTGCTGCGGCTAGCTCCCCCGGAACCCGAGACCCTCTCCGCTGCGCCCTCCACCTTCTTACCTCACCAAGCAACACTTGGTTGCGCGGTTCCCCGGAGCGCTCCTTCGTGCTTATTCCCTTACTTGGGAGGAAAGAGGAACCGAGAGACAGAAGGGGGACAGAAGCTGGCGTCTGGGCGTCTTCCCGCCGGCGCTGCTCTCTTGGGGAGGGGAATGGCAGCCGGAGTGAGCGCCGCGGGCTTGGGGGTGGGGGGGAGGGAGTAGGGTTGGGCAGCGCCGGGGTCTTCTGCCTGCTGGGTTTTACGCGGCTGCAAAGCAGTCTGCTCAGCTGCGGGCTAGTACGGCACTGCGGCTCCCTGCCCCTAGCAGCCTACTAAGTCCAGCTGCCACTCTCACCGCGGAGCCCTGCCCCTGGGTGCAGAGCCCGCCCCCGCCACACCTCCGCGCGCGCGCATACACACGCGCCACACACAAACACACACGCGTGCACACGCACGCACACACATGAATGCGGATCAGCTTAGTGGGAACCCTCGCCCCTTTGGGGCAAATTGGGTGCTGGCATCTTTAAGGGGTGCCTTACCGTCTTACGGATAGGGCTTTGATTAGGGAGGAGGAGTTAGAATCCTAGAGGTGTAGGGAGAATGCAGCAGAGGGGGTCTCCGCTGGATGCCAGAGGCCATCTGACCTCGGGGAAGGAGGACAATCATTTGACAAGAGCCCCCGTTGAGCATATCCACATCTCAACCAAATCTAGGCTGCCTTATCAGAGAAAGAAAGAAAAAAATCAAGTTCTCTGTATTTTCCATGAACTCGATATTTCTAGTCTGCAGATCACTTCTCCTACCCAGGGGCACGTTTCCATCTCTGTCCCCGTCTCTATCTCCCTCTTCGTGTGTGTGTGTGTGTGTGTGTGTGTGTGTGTGTGTGTGTGTGTGTGTGTGTGCAGGCTCTGATACCGGTGCCAGGAGTTTGGTGGCTGGCTCTTCAATTCGAAAATTCCTCTCTCTGTAGGTACTGGGGAGCTATCACAGTGGCCAGACCTGGACTCTGATGACCAGGTCAGATCTCAGGACTAAAGGTCACTGATCCCTTTCTTTGCTTTTAGATGCCTGTGAGCTGTTTCCCTGCACAACAAACAGACGTCTTCTTATTTTCATAATGTAGAAAAAACACAGACAAGTCACTGGGAGGGAGGAGTAAGGGATGAGGGGCAGCATTTGCCAAGGCACTAGTGACTTGTTGCTTCTTCTCTTTCCATGACGTGCATGCCCTCATGGGGAGGGGGGAGCTGGGGGGCCGGTGGCAACACTATTTCAGGCATGTCACACCAGCAGGATGACTTCTGTCCATTTCACACCACATTTAGAGTCATCAGGAGTTTGAATTCTCATCTGTAAAATATGTGGAGTTTACCAGTTTCCACAGCTGAGAATTCTTTTCCGCCAGCAGGCTGTGAAGGTCCCCAGGCCAGCACTGTAGCCAAGAAAAGCTTTCTGTAGATGCAGAGGCGCCAAGGGGCTCTGGATGTCTGGGCATTTGGAGAAGAGGCCTCAAACATGAATGTCAGAGAACCCCAAGGACCCTGATGGTCAGTGTCCATATTGGGCCATTTGTAGCACACTGATAGGACAGATGAGAACGGAGGCTCTGACGGTCCCCCGAGGTTCCGTGGGGCAGTGAAGGCAAAGTCCCAGAAGGACATGTTCACACGTCATACTAGCGTTCCCCATTCACATTTCACTCTAGCACCCTTTGTTGGTTCTCAAAGTCCTTCAGCTACACTGAGATCATCCCTATGGGGGAGGTCTTGAAGTTTTCTTTTTTAACCTTTTCTTGTTTCCCTTTCACTCACTGACTCATTCATTCCACAACTATTTATTAGGCTCTTACTGTGTGTTCAGATACTTTCCTCATTCTAGTCCAAAGCCTTCCTTGGGAAGAAAACGGGTTTACAACTGTCTCTGCCTTGGCTAGAGAAGGCAGAAAGTAGACTTGCTGTATATATTTTCATGAGTTTGAGCAGAGGTGGAAGATACAGTCCCTACCTACTGAACCACATTCTCTATGAAGGAAAATACACCTGTCAAAAGAAAAAATATTCTTGCTTTGTCTATTCCTGACTCTTCAAAAAGGTGGAACTGAGGGGCAGCCTATATTTGACTGAGCATCAGGATGCATTTGGGGATGTGTGCTTGCAGGTAGGGCTTGGGGCAACACTAGGTGTTCTGCCTACTAGAATAAGAAGGAAGTAAGCTGGGTGGGAGGAATGGGGAAAGCATGCAGAGGTAAAGCATGGAGACTTAACCTGGCTGAGTGTGCCCTGAGGAAGGCTGATGAGAGAGAAACTCCTTGCTCTGCAGGGATCTTGAGAACGGGGCTGCTTGCAGAGACTGCTGATCAGTTGGCTGTGGACTGAAGGAAGTAAGCTGGGTGGGAGGAATGGGGAAAGCATGCAGAGGTAAAGCATGGAGACTTAACCTGGCTGAGTGTGCCCTGAGGAAGGCTGATGAGAGAGAAACTCCTTGCTCTGCAGGGATCTTGAGAACGGGGCTGCTTGCAGAGACTGCTGATCAGTTGGCTGTGGACTGCGGGAGAGAGTCCCTTCTCTCCACTCTTCCTATGAAACAGATGACTTGTGAAGCTGATATTGTTCCCCAATTTGTTTGTGGCTGTATTCTTTTGGGGAGCTCACAGTGATGCTGAGTTCTGCATCTGTGTTAATGCCGAGTGAATACAAAGAAGCCTGTGTGGACGAAGGGCTGCTGGGTTACATCCATGATAACATGTGGGCAGAGGGCTGTAATAGAGATCAAAGCAGTGTGGGAGCCACAAGAGCTGAGGTGAGAAAAAGCGTCTAGAAGACCACTCATGTTGATTGTTGGATTAGGTAAGGTTTCTGACGAGCTTTGCAAGGGGAATTGGGATCTGACACCCAGATCAGCAGGCAACGGCACTCTAGGCTGAGGGGAAGCAAAAGTGCAGACATGGGACAACTCATGGTGAGTTCTCGACATCAACAGAAGAAAGGAAGATTGGGACTGTATTGTACAGGGCCCCCAAATGCCCTGTCAGGAGTATAGACTTTAGGTTCTAAGAAGCGAGAAGCTATTGAAGGTATGTGTTATTCTTTTTTGTTGTTGTTTTTGTTTGTCTTTAACAGGGAGAAGGTTGGTAAACAAGCTGGGAAACCTCTTAAGTTAGTTTTCTCCAGTTAGGCCTTCCCTGTTAGGATGGAGAGCCCGGAGGGCTATGGGGAGAGAGATTGTCTTACTGTCATTGTGAGGAAACAGAACCAGCTGTCTCACTGCACCAGGCAGTCAGTGGAGGGGCTGCGGTTCAGCCAGTGCTCCTTTAGCCCAGCAGTGCCCCTGAAGAAAGGGGCTCCTCTCTGTTTTGCACAGAGACCCTAGTGCTGAACTCTGTCTTTGAAAAGGCTGAAGTCACAGTGGAGCAAGTAAAGCGATATTAAGCATGTGCTGTGTGTAGAAATAAAAGGTTTTGCGGAAAGAGTCTTGAAGTTAGGAAACTGTGAGCCAGAGCATCTACTCTTGGTGACACCCTGATAGACACTTGAGTGTACAGAGGAGGAAGTCTCCTTCTTCCTCTCAGAGCATTTGCAACCCGTGTGGACTCTCAAATAAGCATTCCAAATGGTTAAGAAGCATACCGTCTTAACGGTATAAAATCAAGTGCCAAATTGTATAGAGCAGATCCTCAGGGCGTGAGGGGGGAACTCGTCTGGGCTTGCACAGTCCAGGAAGGCTTCCTGGGGAGGCGGTCTGGGCCTCTGAGTGGAGCAGAAAGCTGTGAGCAAAGGGTCAGAGCAGGGACACTGGAGGCTTCTGAGTGGGGTTTTTAGCCCCGGAACTACTCTGATACCTTCTCAGTGTAGCCCGAGTCCTCTGATGAATCACCCTTGTTTCTGAGATACAGGGTATTTTTGGATGTTTAACAGGCTCAACACTTTACTTTCCCTGAGACTTTGATGTTGGCAGCTTGAACTTGCCATGTTGCCTCAGGGAACACACCACCCAAGCCAGCAGTTGATGCCTGAGCTCCACTGCCAAGGCAAAGCCAGGGCTGAGTCAGGTACCTGTGTCTGGAAATGTCTAAGTTGGACCATCTCTGACAAGCTGGGTGAACAGCACGTGGCACTGCACACAGCAGAGGTCACACACAGCGTGGGGGTCGCCGACTGGGGACCAGGATTGGACTTAAGTCCCTGCTCTGGAACTGAATTGGCCTTGCTGAACATCAGTTTTCTCACATGCAGAACTAAAGCAATGCGGAAGACTGTTGGTGCTTTGGTGGTGGACATAGTGTGATAACTTACATTTGTAGTTATCCTAAACCATCTACAGTATTGTCAATCAATGGTCACAGTTTTCCATGAATGGGATTTATGCATGCAGCCTTTGGAATGTAGGCAGGTCAGCTTCCTTGGTGTGAGTCTGTGTTCTTCTTGGTAAAATAAGGAAGCTGGAAATGGCCTCTACAATCCCTTTTGGCTCTGATACTCTGCTAAGGACCATCAACAGCGCGACTTTTATTTTTGATTATTTTTTTCTAATATATATTTTTATTGTTATTTATATCTTTTACATTTTGTATTCCCCTTGGATAACCCACCACCAATTCACCCATGATCCATCTCCGTGGTCCCTTGTGTCCTTTTCTACTCCATTTTGTGCCCTTATCCTCCCCCTCCCTCCACTCCTCCAAGTGTCTCTCCTATTTGGTTTCCCTATAGTCCCGTTATAAGTGAAACCATTCGATATTTTTCTCTTTCTTTCTGGCTTGTTTCGCTGAGTATGATCCCCTCTAATTCCATCCATGTCGCTGCAAATTGCATGTGTTTATCTTCTTTGAATGCAACAGCTCAACTTTTAAATACTACCCCATCTCTAGGGTTGCACACATCCACAAGGCAAATTTCCATAGTATTGATTGATAAATTGGGGAGAAAAAAAAGCACAAAAGAGAAACCCTGAGGTTAAGAGTAATACATAGGCCATATAATTGGAGTTAGAGGCCCTGGGTCTGTGTCTCTACCACTCTATTTCCTCTTCTGTGGACTAAAGATAGGATTACCTGCACCATCGGTGGGGTAATGATTAAGTGCTTCATAAATTTAGAAGTGCTAACCAAAAATGTATAGTTATTAAAGATAGACTATTCCCCTAAGACAATCTATTTAAAAAAGAAAAGCCCAATTATATCACTTACTCACTTGTCTGCTTCGTAGGAAACAGCAATTTGGGTCAGCAATGGTCTCTATGCTCCTAAGGAGAGTAATATTCTAACAGAAAAACTTAATAAAGGCGCTGGCACACTTCAGGGCTAACAGGCTGCCAATCTGCCCAGCCAAGAATTCAGCCATGTCACTCAAGTTGCTTACAGTGGATTTCTCAGGAAGTTTGATTCAGAGTTTGCTTGAAAAGGAAGGAGAGACCCACTCACCTAAGTTCCTGCTTTGATTATTACCTCTCAGGGGAAGGAAGGGGAAAGAAAGAAAGTGTTTGTAAGTAGGGAGAAAAAGTAAGAGAACAGCTGTTAGCCTTTCGATTATGATTTGCGCAATGGCTGCTAAGCTTTATGCTTTAATGAGCTTGTAAAGAAGCTAATTTTGATTTACTCCCACTACTCTGGGTCTGTTTTCTGCTATGCCTGGTCAGGAGACACTGCTGTGGAATTCCTTGGTGCTGTCCCTGGAGGAGAACTTTTCCTGGGGGCCCCTGGGAAGAACCACAGGGAAGAAAAGGTTCTACTTCCATAAATGACCATGTGCTTCGAAGCTGGACCATATGCTCAACCCATAAAACTTTTGAGAGAATTGGCCCATTTTTAGAAATATTGGTCACTCCTTTATCTCTTGTTAGCCAATTTAGGGGATAAAATACCACAACACATCAGAAAGGAAGGGAGTCCTAAGTATTGGCACTTCTCTCATTCATTCTTCTTTTTTGCTGTTGCCAGAATTGCTTTCTGAAAGTAAAGGTCACAGAGACCTCCCTTTGGTCAAATGCTTTCAAAGCCTTGATTCCTCTTTCATAAAATGGAATAATAATATTTATCATGCATAGGTTTCAGTGGGGATTGAAGAAATATTTATTAAGTTTAGCATGGTGTTGGTCATATAGTAGGTTCTCAATAAATACAATTATTGTTATTACTTTAGAATAAAAGTGACATTTCCTAAAATGGCATTCAAGGGCTAGAATGAAGTAGTCCCAGCTTACTCACCCACGTATACTTCTAGGAAGCCCTTCAAAGTTCACTGTATATGCTGACTGGCTTCATCATCCAATATACCAGATATCCACCTCTCTCTGTGTTCTGCTCCACAACTGGAAGAACTGTCTTTTTTCTCTCTTCCTTGCTCTGTCTATAGTGCTATCTGTTAAATCCCTGCTGTGTTGAAGCTTATTACCATCTTTCTTATACTCCTATTGAACTTTGCATATAATTTATTCCAGTATTTACATCAGGCTGTTTGATATAAGTGTTATGATGAGTGCTTCACATCACCTGCCCTGCCCCATCCCTGGGACAGAATTGATCTTCTTTAGACTACATACATATTTTTAATTAAATTATTTTTGCTGCTGAGGTAATGTTGGTTTACAACACAGCTCCTCGAATGTATGTTAACATACCATTTTATTTTGGCTTTTTTTGGTTTGGGGTTTTCTGTTCCTTTGCTTTGTTTTCTATAATATGACTGAACTCATCTGGTATTTGTCTTACTTCTGTCTTATTTCATTTAACATGATCCCTGCAAGGTCAATCCTTGCTGCTGCAAATGGAGAGATTTCATTTTTTTAAAATAGCTGAATAATATTCCATTGCATTTATATATACTGCATTTCTAATCCATTCATCTGCTGTTGGGCATTTAGGTTGTTTCCACAACTTGTCTATTGTAAATAGTGCTGCAGTGAACATAGGCGTGCATATAGCCCCGCAAACTAGTGTTCTTTGGGTAGATACCTAGCAGTGGAAATGCTGGATCATATATAGATCTCTTTTCAATGTTTTGAGAAACCTCCATGCTATTTTTCACAGGGGCTGCATGACTCTATATTCCCACCGACAGTATAGGAAGGTTTCTTTTTCTCTACATTCTCACTAACACTTACTTTTTCCTGGTCTTTTTGACATGTGGAATTCTTGTGGATGTGAAGTGATATCTCATTGTAGTTTTGACTTGCATTTCCATGATGATAGGTGATGATGAATATTTCTTGATGTGCTCACTGGTGATCTGTATGTCTTCTTTAGAGAAGTATCTGTTTCACCCTTCTGCTTATTTTTTGCTTGGGTTCTTTGCTTTCTTATTGTTGAGCGGTATGAGTTCTCTATAGATCTTGGATATTACACCCTTGTTTAGACTACACCTTAATCAAATTCCAGTTACCTGCAAAGTATCGTACAAAGTAGGTGATCAATGATATTGCATTGAATTTAAAGAAAGAAACTCAATGTCCCTGTGATGGCCCAGAGATTCTGCTATCAAGGGAAGGTTTATTCCCACTTTCAAATCTTGCTAACAAGCTACCACTCACTGAGCACCTACCATGTGCCAGGCACTGCGTGGGCTTGTATGTTAACATCCTAAGAGCCCTCTGAGAAGAACATCACTTGACACAACATGATGATTCTCAAGGTCTCCCAGCCAGTAAGTGATAGAGCCAGTATTAGAATCCAGAAGCCTCTGTGTACACAATCCCCACTTCTTTTAAAGGAGCTTGCCTTAATTTTCATTCTACAGCATTTTGGAACAAATTGAACTGTGTTACATAAAACTGGCTTATTCCTGCTGCCTGGCTGTGTTTTCTTTTTCTTTTGATGACTTCATCTTGATTCAAAGTAGTTTGTTGTAGAGCAAATATAACAATAAAAATGAATAGCTTTGTGTAAGCACTTTATAGGGATGTATTTAGCACTTTACATACACAAAGACACACACTTACTAATTCTACAAAGAAAATGTTATTAATCCCATTCCATAGATGGTTAAATTGGGGCGGTTATGGTGGGGGAAAACTCAGGGGAGGAAACTTAAGACAGAGGCTATTTTCTAATAGGTACAAGTTTTTCTATTTTACACCAGCATGCCAGCTAGATCTCAACCCTCAATGTTTGTTTCTTTCATTTCTCTGACCATCTTTCTTAACCTTAAGTCCCTAATCCACACATTTCCTGTAGAGTGATCCTTTACCATCTTTTCCTGGCACTGAAAAGAGAAAGAAGGAGAAAGGAGGGATGCAACGCCATGAAAATAGAGTCTCAGTTGATGAGATACCTCATTTGAGGTGACACGGCTTCCCCTTGGGCTGTCAGTGTCCAGGTACGGTCCTCAGATCACCTGGGTCAGGGTCACCTCCTCCCTTGTTAAAAAGCAGACTCCTGGGCTCTCCCCCCACACGTTCAATCTGCATCCCTGGCTGCAGAGGCCAGAAACCTGCATTTTAAACAAGCTGAGCCTCTTAGCCTGAGTTGAGCTCCAGTCAGGAATCCCTTTTAACCTCTGCAACTGTTCCAAATGAAACTGGCTTTTGCTCACATATCAGCATTTATAATAAATAAAAGTACAGCATTTAAAACTTCACTTTATTGCTTCCCAGTGTTGCCCATTGTTCAAAGGCTACTGGTATAGTTTGACATATTCCATATTTCTATTTTATGATGTTTAAAAGAAAAAGCTGCTTTCACAGTATAGCTTTATTGTTTCCTATTATTTTCTTTTGCAAATGTCAGGAGTTAGAAGTACATTGTCAGTTACTCTTCTTAACATGGTTCTATGAGAAAGCGTATTCTGAATTTCAAACAATTTCACAAATAGACTTTCAGAACACAACATGTTCCTAAGTAAGGAACTGTCTGTATTTTTAAGCTTTTGTAGTTATTTATCTCTGAAAAAAAATTTTTTTACAATTGGTCCTAGAAGAATGTGAATTGGGAGATTCTGAATTTTCCCAAATCACTTCCCCAGAGCTTGAACGAGCTTCATAGCTTACCTGATCTGCAAACTGTTTCTAGGGTTCCTGGGAGTTTTGCCAACTGAGGACATATCAATTAGATGTGTGGAAAGGGGACACATTTTTTCCTCATTTGTGCATTTTTCATTTGACAGATGCTTCTTGGGCACCTCGTATGTACCAGATGGTGTGCGAGACACTGGGTACTCAGAGAGGAACCTTGCTCTCTGCCCCTGAGGAGCTCAGAATCTAATTTGGAGCAAAAATTATAGCCCACATGGGGTAGGATTTGGTGAGAAGGGTGAGGTGGGATTAAAATCTCAAGAGGGGAGAGTACACAGTTAGTGGAGGAAGGATGAGGGAGAAATCCTGAGCACCCACCAGTGGTTTTTATTCATTTATATATAGGGAGAAGATAACTAGGCGATACCCTCAGAGATTCCAGCTTCTGCTGGGCTAGGCATACATACCAGGCAATGTTCTCTCAACAAATGTGACAACAGCAAAGACTCCCTATGCTGGGGGTGGGAGCAGGGCTGGAGGCAGGGCCATTTTTCAAGTGAGGGAGGAGCAGAAGCTGCTGAGAGGAAAACAATAGTGAGGACCTTACATGCTATCCTTTTGTAGGAAACCTATGTTGTTTTTTTTCCAAGAGACCCTAAACATACCACTTCTTCTTTTGGCCCTGCTTTTGCTTACTGGTATCCATAAGATTAAAGCACATTCTATTTTATAAGACATATTTACAGATGCTTGATGGCAGCATCTGTGTTCCTCCTCCCTTCCTACCCTGGAGCAGTCACTCATCATTCATTCTGATGTCCATCTAATTTACCAAATGTGTGTGCCTATCTTTTCCCAGGCACTCTGCTAGGCGTTGGGGGTATGAGAATAGAGCTGCACTCTGTTTTTAATGGGAGAACTAGTATATGGACAATTGAAGACACCATGTCCTCACAGGTGATCTGGAAGAAAGGCAGGGTCCTCCTGGGGTGGCAGCTGGAGTGGAACTAGGAGACTTCTCTGTGTCTTTAAGGATAGGCGGAGCTTCCCATCAGCTCTTCTGTGACATATGGGGCCTACTGACAACTGCAGGGAGTGGCGGTCCCTGAGTTCTACCCAGTGCTGTGCTTCTCTTCCCAGTTCTGTTTCCATGGCATATGCTAGTGGTTTGAAATCAGCCATATGTGAGCATTTACACCACAGAAATCTGTAGATGCTGTGAATCAGGTACCCCTACCCCACTCCTGACAAAGCTGGTTGTCAAACATTCACTAGCACAACACTGGTCCTATCACAGTCTTACTGGAGTTTGAAGCCTGATTCCTGGCTACTCATAAGCCAAAATTTGAGAGACAGAGTTAGTAGAAAGAAATTAGGTTTAATTAGGAGCCAGTATCCTCAGGAAATGGAGGGCTACTCTCTCAAAGGCCAACTCTCCAAATAAGGGAGAAGAAAGGATATATGGGTGGGGGGGATACTAAGGAATGGGAGAGGCTAAATGGTCTGCATCAGAAGGATTCAGAGAAATAGGCAGAGTTTTCCAGGTAACTGCGTGCATGCCCCTTTATTTTTCAAGTTCAGTGTTGACCATGGCACTGAAACAGGGCTACAGGGGGCCTATAATAATTCAACCACAGTGCCCAATAGCAGACAGGTCGCTGTCTGTGGGTTCTCACCTGTGCATTCAATTGCAAGACCACTCAGGTTCAGAGAACAATAATGGGGTTTATTTTACAAACAGGGATAAAAAAGTTTCTAAGGCCACCAGTGGTTACTGTCTCACCCTAGATAGTGTCCACAGTGTACAGAAGTCCCAGACAAAAGGCCTCTCACCCGGGATGGCGCCGTCCCACCAACAAGGGCCTAGAACACCTGGCAACTGGCAAGCAGTGGGTGGGCTCTTTCTCACAGTGGCAGCCAGAAGTGCTCACAGTTGGGGTCATTGAGGTGACACCATAGTAGCCAGCAGCAACAGTCTGAAAGCCAGGATGAAAGGCATCAGACAGTGGAATAGATAGCAATGAAGGCAGCACCACCCGGGCAGTGCCAGACGATCAGATAAACAGCTTTTTGACACACCAGCCCCCCCCCACCCCCATCGGATAAACAGCTTTTTGACACACCAGGCCCTGGGCCCTTGGTGCTCTGTTCAGGCGGTGGCAGCAACAGGACCTGAGGCCAGTGCACCTGCCTGGTCGCTGCAAAATTCTTCAGCGTCTTTGTCCGGAGGTCAGCTGCTGAAAGCTGCTTCTTTCTGAGGCCAGGTACAGACTCAGGAGTCTGGGAGTCTGGGCAATTCCAAGCTGGCTCCTCTGCCCCCTTTATTCTCTTTCAGAGTCCCCACCCTTGTTGACAACCCTTGATTGGACAATTTAACTTGATTGGTGCCCGAAGGAGAGGCTGCCCACAGGCAGCAATTTTTGCATGGGTAGGTAAAACTGCCACTCTTTCCCAACTGCTGCTGCTTAGACCACTATGGGAAAATGCCAGTCACCCTGCAGTCCACACTGCAGGGTCCTGGTATCAGTGCTGGGGGTGTGCTTTTTCCTATGATAGTGAGGCTGTGGCCTAACCTTTGTCTTACTTCTATCTCCGTTCTTGCTTCCAAGAAAAGATAAACAGGAGCAGAGCAAGGGAGAACAGGACAAGGGCAAAGAACTTATGGTCACCAGGCTGGTGACAGTTTCCTCAATTAGATTCTGCTAATCTGCAACCACTTCCTGCTGAATAGGGGCAGAGGTTTGGGGCCCCACTGAGGAGCAGAATCTTTCCCTAGCTAACTTGAGAAATGGCTGGTTGTAGCCAACAGAGTTGTAACCCCAATTATTAATGCCCTTGTATTACAATTATTTGACAGTTTTAATATCTCCAAACTTTTGGTAACAAGGGGGTCTAAGGGGACAAGGGCCAAAGAGCTAAAGGAATAAGCGCTTCATGGTAATAGTGACATGGGGTCATCAAGTAAGGGTCCCATTCTTCCAAACCAGTTAGAAAAGACTTTGATTATACTACATACTGGGGGTCAGGATTCAGTTTTTCAAGGGCATCTTGAAAAACTTTTCTGGATAACCCCTTATTTATCTGCGATTTCAGTGCTCAGCTGACCTTAAAGCTTCGCTCAACTTTGTTGCTGTCACTGCATCTGCAAATACAAGCCTCAAAGAGAAAATGAGATAGATTTTTTTCCTTTCTTTTTCTTTTGTTCTTTAAGGCCTGAAAGTAATTTAACTATTTAGTCTCGATTACAGAACTACCTCATGCCTTATGGCTGCCAAGGAAGAGATACAACTTAGCTTCTGGTTCTAAAGTATAAATGATCTGCATACCTCCCTACTTTACCTCTTGCAGGTTTCTGGGTAATCAGTCCTTGGGGACCTTCAGAGTGAAGACTGTCCTTCACTGGGTCCCTCAACAGAAGCCCTACTGGGCCCTAGGTGGGATGGGTGGCCTGCTGTGTTGAGAGGCAGTGAGCTGGTTTCCAATGGTGGATTCTCCTAAGGGCCAAGCGAGTAAGAAGGTAGAGACAGCTGTCATAGAGCTTTTCTCAAATGTTCCCTCCAGAAATATCCCTTCCAGTGGAGTTTAAACCATGTCTTCTTTCTCAGGTCTTGAGGCATAGCTTGAAGTGCAACACTATCAGCTTTAGATTTCTTTACTGCCCCTTGTTAGATCATTACAATTTATAGAGATCTGGATGTCAATTCTCTTACTTCTTCATAATTGTTCAATATAAAGATAAACAACAGAAACATGCTGTTTATCCTCTTGCTTTTGGGTGGTGAATAGCAATGGAGAAGAGTTCCCAAATGGAGCTGTAAAAACTGAGTTGTTCTATATGCACCAAGCATCATTGGGTGACTTTGTTCTAGATGACTGTCTGCTTCTGGTATTTGAAAGGATAAAACTTAAAACATCAATACGTTGAGACACTTTCCTCTGCAACCTGGATATTAGTGCCATCGCATCTCTGCCACATTATAAAAGGAAGAGTTAGAACCTGGTCAGTTTGCCATCAATCCCCAAAACCAGAGTCAGCTTATTTTGTTGGATTCTGGATGCTTGTCTTTCTGTTCTTTTCTGCTGACAGTTACATTGAATAGCAATTTAAGAGATTGTTTAGCTTTATGCATTCTGTACTTAATTTCTAATCTTCTGTGGAATCTCAAAGATACTGAAAAGAAAAGAAGGGAAAGAAGGATAACACGCATCGTGGGTCTCCTGTGGGCCAGCACCTCCTGTGGGTTATGTCATTTCATCCTCATAATGCCCTTCAAGGGAGAGACAAGGACCCTGAAACTCAGGAAAGGTTGGTGACTTGCCCAGGGTCACATAACCTTGGTGGCAGTGTCAGGAGGCAATTCTGTCAGACACCAAGACACAGGCTTCCCCACCACATTGCTTCTCCTCATAATTACCAGATGTCTCCAAGCCTCAGGGAAGCTGAGGCCAAACCCCATCTTTTCACAAAGCAAAAGGGTCTTCCGGAGCTCCTTTGGTGGAGACTTGCCAGAGGATGTTCTCCTGGACCGTGGGGTTTAGCCAGAGTGCCCCTTGGGTCTGGGTCCCCACAGGATGCAGAATTGTTTCTGTGGTTGTGAAGCAGGGAGAATCTGTCCAAGGACAACTTAAAGGAACAAATGGCGGCAATCACAGCAGTAACAGCTACTGCAATGACTCTCTCTCCTTGGCACTGGTCACTTTGTGGGGTTCATTCTCACCGACTCTGCAAGGGAGATGTCATTCTAAATACTGATGAAGGAGCTGAGCCTCAGAGAGCTTCCATGACTTGGCCCATGTCATACAGCCAGACTTACACCCGGGGTTTGAACCCAAGACTGGGGGGGGTCCAAAATCTGCTCTTTCCATTACCCCAAGCCATCTTCTGATGGCAACTTTGAGGTCCATTTTCTTTTCCTCTCCCATTGTGGACTACTTTGGGGGTTTCTTAGTATATAGGTTGTCATTTTTTAAATCTTTATTATTCTTCCTGCTTATCTTTTATCCTTATGCTTGATATTCTTCCCACCATTGTGACCTTGAATGTCAACCATCATATGGGGTCATTGTTGACCTTGCTCTGCAGGAACACACACAAAAAACCCTGTTGCTTTTCCCTCTTGTTGAAGCTGACCACCCCCACCTCCAACACCTAGAACCAACAGAGAAAAGGGGTATTTGCAGTGATGCTACCTGCATTGTGAGGGCAAAACGAGACATAGTAGATCTTGAAGTGCTGCACAGTGAGATTTATTGGTAGAAAACTTAGAAGCATTTCTTGATCCAGCCATGCCTACTTTCAGGCTCCAAAAGGACTTCCCAGGAAAACTTTCAAGCTGGAGGGATAGGCTGATTGGTCTTGGCTATTTTGGGAACTCATCTTCCTAGAAATAGGGCCTAAAAAGTAACCTTTTCAGACAAGGCCTAACTGTGTACTCCCAAAAGATTGAAATTTTTGCTGTTAAGTAGAATATTCAATTGGAAATATTACCAGGCTCAGCTTGTCTCTTCACGGCTCACAAATTTGCTTCTTTGCTTGTGTTCCTTTCTGTGGGGTGTGGCTCCCACTCTCTACAAAGCTGCCCAAGCTGAAGCCTTGAGATCAGCTGAGACTTTGTCTCTACTACCCCCTTCACCTGCAGTCCATCAGCAATGGCAATTGTTTTGTTTCCTTGCTGATTTCCAGATCTGCTGCAGGAAAGAGATTGCTCATTAGTCCACTTCTTACCCCATTTGGACTCCATCATATCTCCCATGATGCTATCCTAGTCATTCTCTCTACCACAAGTCTAATATTGGTTCAATCCATAGCCTGGTGTAATGCCAGCCTACTGTGCCAGCCTGGCACCAATGCAGTTTCCCTATGATTCAAGCAGACAGGCAAGAACGAGTTATGGAGCGCTCGGTGACTTTTAGACTTTTAATGTTTCTTGTAGGGGGGGCAACCAGCTACAGGGAAGGCAACGGGGCCTGGGGTTCAGGAGGCTGGTGGACCTCCTAGCCCCTGGTGAATCTTCACTCTCTCGGGCTCTCTGGCAGTGTCTTGTGGTCTCGCTGCTGCACCCCAAACAGTCCTCTGCTCCACGCTCTGTTCTCTCCTGACACTCTACTGCTGCCGCTGTTGCTGCTTCTTCTTCTCTGCTTATAAGCCCACTCTCTGGCTCAGGTGTGCCCACTCACACAAGCCCACATCCCACTCCAGGTGCCTGCCATCAGGCATGCGCGTAGGCCTGCAGAGGTCCATCGTTGAGGGGAGGGAAAAACCTGATAATTCTCATTCACCCTACACCCGGCATCCAGAGAGAGCTTTCCCAAATGCAGACCATATCAGATCACTCTCTTGTGACTTTATTCTTTTACAATCTGCCTAATACTCAAATATCAAATCATAAACTCCTTTGGTCAACTGATTTGACCCTACTTACTTTGTTCTCACTGTTTCTTATCACCTGCCTACTTATACTCCAGATATTCTGAACTACAGCACTTGGGGCATTAAGTATTCATTAGGCTTTATGACTCCCCTAAAAATACCTATTTTTATACCTTCCTTTAGGTGAAGAATCTGAGTCTAAATCACATAGCTGGTGAATGTCAAAATCTGATTTTAAAGACAAGTCTTTCTGTCTTTGACTATTAGGATATCTCTGACAGAGTTAAAGAGTGGGTGTGGGGTGGGGGCAACTGGTGTACTTTATGAAGTCCACCAGGCGTACAATGAAGGAGAAAGGGGAAGCTGAAACTATTTCTACTTAGAAAGTCTTGACATCATCTCACTGTAGCCCTGTCCTTTCTCTATGAACCACGTGATTTTGCAGATGTGAGGGGTGATTGAGCCCCAAGATTAATAATCACTGCAAAATTCACTGTGGCCAAGGAGAAAGCACACCATTCATCATGTGAACTGTGTTCAGATCCCATTGCTTGAGTTTAATCAGACTAATGAACCAGCTGGCTTCCTTTCTAAAGTGATTTCTGCTGTTTCCATTACTGAATAACAGCACAGCAGGATTTGAAAGGGAGAGAGAAGAGAACTCAGCTGGGAAAAAAGGACATCCTCCAAATTAGCCTACTGAAGGGCTGGTTGTGCTGGTGGAGGTGGGACCGAGTGACTGGGGTGCAGAAGAGGAAATTGTTGGGACCTTGGTGGCATCCAGGTCAGGCCTATCGCCTCCAAGTAAGTGTTCCCAACGAAGAGAGGAGGTTTTTAAAGTGTATATGAAGACAAGTCTAGATGACTTAGAGGCTGTGTCTTCAGTGAAGAGCAGCTTGGGTAGTGAAGGAACTTGAACCCAATCATGCATCAGTGACCTGACATTTATTGATGTGACTGTGTGCCGTGGTCTAATGTAACCACCAAAGGTATAACAAGGAGCCCAACATGGGCTCTGACTGAAGAAATCAGGGGCAATGGTTTTCAACTATTTTTAAACTACAGGATTGACTCAATAGTAAAAGCAACGCTCTATGCAGGTGCTGGATGAGGCTCCTCTAAACCCTAGGGCTCCCAAAAGTGCACTGGCTCCTGCTGCAGAGTAGGAATGACTCTGGGCTTTCTTCAAACATTTGATGGGAGGTCCTGGGGAAGTGGGGTCTGACCTTGACAATGTGGTCCCATGGTAGACAATGTTCTATAAAGAATTAGTGGAAAATCAACCCTACAGGAACAGTAGGGAAATGGATAGCCTCATGAACAACTGGAACCAGGGATTAGATGCCACCAGGTCTCAGTCCCTCTCTTCCTTCCCTCTCCTCTCTCTCTGGGAATCCCCAGCCACAGGTCTTGTTTTATTGAATGGCATGACCAAGTGAATATCCATGTACTGTGCCATGGGGCAGCCTGCACTGATATCCCTGATTGGTCTACCTGGTCACCTGATATAAGGGCAATCAACCCATTTGGAGGCTGATCAGAGGCCCTTTCTTGGGTTTGCCTTGAAAAGATTAAATGAATCATCCATCTCTCAAAACATGAGGCAAGAGATACAGAGAGAAGTTGCCACTTAGTTCTGGGGAAGAGACAGAAAAATTAATGTAGATTTGGGGCCTGGGATGGCCATTATGAATTGAATGACCCTACATTTTAGTTTGCTTCAGAGAATCCCAGTTTGTCCCAGTATAATTATGATTAAGGTTGCCTTTCGCTCTCATGCATTTTAGATTTGGATGAAAGAATATTGAATTGTCCTAGTTATGGACCATAATGAGATGTGAAATGGAGATGGGAAGGGAGGAGAGTGATGACTGGGATCAGCTCTTGAAGAACCTTCCCATAACCTTGTGCATGGGGAGTACACGATCAGATTATGCTCTTAGAAAGGTCACTCTGATATACTGCCCGCAGCAGATGAGAGGCAGGCAGAGGCAAGATCAGCTAGGAGGCTGACTGAACAACCCAGGCAAGAGATATGGTAGCTTGAATTAAAGCAAGTGACTGTAGAGTGGAGAAAAGCAGGTATGGTTAAGAACTATCCAGTAGGAAGATTTTGAAAGGATTTGGTGGACTGATTAAATTTGGGGAATGAAGGAGTGAAAGGTGGTCAGGGTAGGTGCAGCTGGTGAACAGTGCTGCTTTTCACTGGGAAGGTGTTGCTGTTGGGTGGAAGGTAATGAGTGAAACATAGAGCATGTTGGTTTCGAGAGGCTGTCAGAATGGCAACTGATTAGGGCAAATGGCCTGTCCTGGTGATGCTGAATGGAGTGACTGCTGGTGAGATAGCTTCATTCTGGAGAATGGAACGATCATACAGAGAAGGTGAAAAAGGTGAGGGGCAGGAGGGTGGGAGAAATGAGAGGTGAGGCTATCACTCAGAGCTGTCCGTGCATCTGTCTCACACTCTGCCTTGGCTTCTGGTTATGTTTCTTCTTGTCATTTGCCACCGTAAACTACTCTACTTGTGGCTGGACATATTTATAAATGTTGAGTGAATTACTTCAGTGCCTCCATGTAGCAGATTGCTCATCTATTTGGTAGACCAAATGATGGAATATTTTTAAAGACCCATGAGATAGACCCTTAGGAGATTCCTGATGACATTAAGAGCATTTCCCATGCGGTGTTGGGGCAGAAGCCAGACTGAAATGGTAAATGGACTAGGAGATGAAAGAAAAACTAGCCAGTATCTCAAGCTACAACACTTTCCATGAGCTCATCCTCCCCTCACTTTGATGGCAGTATTATTTTTAACTGTTTTTGAAAAAGAGGCTAGAGATATCTAGTCATTTGGGGGGGACAAGTGCAAATGAGGGAGTCAGAATGTCAGGGTTTTCCCTCCTTAAGTCCAATACCCTTAGAGAACGACAGTTCCACAATGTATTAGGAAGCATGTGCTTTGTTTGAATCCTACTTTGCATGTGGGAAGAGTGCCAGTAACTCAAAATAATGGGAAGAGCTTTAGAATTTGAAATCAGATCAATCTGGAGCCAATATCTTGCGCTGTTGGTTACCTAATAGTTTTGTAAACTTTGTGAAATTTCAGCATAGTTGAATCTTGATTTATTCATCAGAAAAATGGGAATGAAAATGACTCTTCTACCATTTGCATAATTAATCCATGAGTGGTAGAGAATGAATCTCCCAAAGTTTTTATGTAACATTCGCAGGTCACTTAACTAGTAAGTAATGGAAGTGGGATTCCAACCTAAGGCTCGTGAATTTTGATGCTTTCTTACTTTCTATGCACTCTGTTGCCTCACACATGGATAACTTGTGATGCCTTCAACTCTTTTTTGGAATTAGGCAAGGCATAAATAAGTAGATGAATGTCTAAATCAAGAGTATGTTATCTGGAGAACAGGAAAACGCTAATTTGGAAAGATTTATGCATGCTTATAGCCCAGATATGATAACAACCAAAGTGTCCAGTATCAATGGATGAATGGATTGAGAAGATGTGTTATATGCACATAATGGAATACTAGTCAGTCATAAAAAAGATGAAATCTTACCATTTTTGACAACATTTTTGTTCCTTGAGGGAATTATGTGAAGTGAAGTATGTTCAAAGGAGAAAAACAAATCACCTATGATTTCACTCATTTCTGGAATATAAAAAAAAGCAAAAACAATCAGGCAAAAATAGAAACAAAGCCTTGGACTGACAAAAAGTAGTGGTTACCAGAGGGGAGGGAGGGGGAGGGAGTAGTTTGGTGGTAAATGGTGATTGGAAATTTGGTGGTGATGGTGGCATGAAATAAAATATACTGTTGCTAAGGTGAGAAACTGAACTGTACACCTGAAACCTAAAGTTTTGTTTAACTATGTTACCTCAGTAAAAAGAAAAAAGGGTATGCAATGTTCACTTCCCTACTCCTACTTTCCTTGGGACCTTGGAAAAGTCCCTGTTGCTGAGGTTTCTCCTTTATAAATGGATGGGAAATTCTGTGATCTACTGCACAGGGTATTGGTGAGGGTTGGTTTAGCTAATGTTGGCAAAGGTACCGAGCAGAGTGCTCCCATAGTTGGTACTAATTAAATGCTAACTAAAGCTCATTCTAACTTTTAGGTTTGGGCTTCTAACTAGCTTTGCTGATAATGACAGTGATTTTTGTAATGGTGGAGGTAGTTGTAGTAAGAGCAGCATTAGTTAACATTTGTAGAACACTGGGAAGGCTTCAAGTGCCAGAAAATAACACTCATTTAAATAATCTCATTTAAATTCACAATAAGTTTCTTCAACAGCTGTCATTATTTATTCCTATTTTTACAGATTAAGATAGCAAGGCATAATGGAAGAAGTTAAGTCACTTGCCCAAAGTCATTAGCTAGTATGTGGTAGAGCACAGATGAAATCCAGCACTTGGCAAAGTTTCTACCTCCACTAGATGCCAACACATGAACCCCAAAGTTTGACTGGAATTTCTTCCCAGGCAGTCTTATGAGGTAAAAAGGAATAAGGCACCTTTCAGGAAGACCCAGTGGCTTCCTGGCTTTCACTCCAGGAGCTGATCCTGGACTTTCGAGGACGGTACTAGTAGCTGATCCAGATGTGATGACATTATCACAAAGTTGTCTCTCAATGTCTAATCTCACCTGCCCATCCACGGCCTCCTTTTGAGCCAGTCCTCATCCACCCACTGAGGACAATGCGATGAAGGGGAAACCTGGGTTCAAGTCTGTGTGAGAGTCATAGAAGGGAGAGCAGCTCTGCAAGGAGCCCTCCTGGGGCCGAGGGGGAGGCCGCCAGCCTGCTCATCTGCATGCTCTGGGGTAAGAACTGCAGGGGAAGGCATCTCTGAGCCGTCACTTACGTTGGGCCCGGAAGCAATCAAAGCTCATAGGTACCAGTTCTGGGCTTCTGGGGCCTCTGATCCTCTTCCCTGCTTGTCCTCACCCTTTATCCCAACAACGGGTTTGGCTTGTGCCTATGTGTGTGCATGCTTGCGTGTGTGCACATTGCATGCCCTTGTTAAAGAGACAGAAATGATGAAAACCTAGAACGTATCCCCAGCTGGGAGCTCACACCCAGGACTGTGTCCTCTCACTCTCTCCCTGTAGCTACTCTGGAGTCCTCTCCCCCAGATTGTTGGCAAGACTGCAGAACTTCTGATTCAGTGACATTTTTCCAGATCACTATGTTCTTTCTCCACAGCCATTTGAGATAGAACTGAGAACAGGAAGCCCACTGTCTCAGAGGACTGGATCCAAAGGACGGTGTTCCCCAAACAGCTGAAGGCTATGGGGTCAGAGCAGTGGGGGCAGGTGGGAGGAACATCCCTGTGTTCCAGGCCTGGTATCAGGTATTGTCACACGTCTTTTAACCCCCTTACTAAAAATACTAGGAAGTGGGTAAAATTGTCCCCATTGACAAGGAAAGGAAATTGAAGCTAAGAGAGAAAAAAGTGATTCATCTAAGGTCATTCAGTGAGTAAGAATCTCGCTAAAAGATCTTTAACAGCTGCCTTTTCTAATGCTACCTGATGATTCTTCCTTTATGTCAGGCACCTGGGGCGCATTACTGGTGGTTAAGGCAGTGCCGAATGGTGTGATCTTGGAGGCATACTGCGTCTCCTCTCCTCCGCATTCCAAGTCTAGGTTCCAGCAGAAATTGCCATGGAGAGACAGATGAATACCAGATTGAAGGACAGCCTCAGCATGTGGGCATGCATGTGTACACACGTAATCAGAACAAACATATGTGCTGTGGAGCTGGTAGAGGATTTTTAGGTCATTTAATCCAAAAACCTGATTCATAAACTGAAGGTCTGGAAGGCAAATTGAAGAGTTTTCTAGTCTGAGCTTGGAGACTTCCAAATTTTTTACAAAGGCAGGAATTGTAAGAAATAGTCATGCATGGGGTATGACCTCACAATGCCCAGGCTTACACTGGAGATATGTGGTTCCTGGGGTCATGGTGGGGGGATATGGTATTGGTTGTAGTGGTGGTGGTGATGGAGGTCACGAAGAAGGTGGTGGAGGTGACAGCAGTAGCAGAGGAGGTGGCAGTAAGCATGTTGGCAGTGACGGTGGTGGTGGCGGAGGGAGTTGTAGCATGGGTAGTTGTTAGGGCAATGTTGGCCGAGGAGGTGGTGGTGGCCACTGATGACAGAAGTGGTGGTGAGATGGCTGGAGATGAAGGTGGTGGCAGAAGTGACAGGATGGTGGCAGTGATAGTGATGGCAGAGCTGGGGGTGGGGTGATGCTAGAGGAAGAGACCAGGATAAAGGTGGAAGTGGTGGTGGTCTGGGAGGGAATGGTGTTCTACCCTCTAAGATTTAGGGAGAATTGAATTCCCCAAAGCCTGAGGAGAGTTCCAGGCCCACTACTGACAGAGGGAATCAACTGCTTAGGTTGCTGGGGCATGTCTCACCACAGTGAGGGGAATGGAAAATCCATGACTCTGTCCTGGCCTATCTAGTTCTGGCTCTGGTGCTGCCCAGGCTGGAGTCCAGGCCGACAGCCTGACTGCAATCCCAGGCGCCCCAGCACAAGACACTGAGATCTGGCAGCATTTCCAAAGCATCGGTAGAAAGGGCTATGAGAGAAACATAGTAAGGTCTGCATACGCTAGTACATTTTTCTTTCGATACACACATGCTCTCATACACACCTCACACACTGACACACTACACACTCACACACAGTGTCGGCAGAGTTCATGCTGTTTGTTGTTAGAAGGCCGCCCGCAGAATGGAGTGTGTGCTGTCATGCCACACGCCCACCTCTGCGCCTGATCCTGGCTGGTTCCAGAGCGCTAGCAGCTCTGCCTCTGACTCAGTCACCGAGACACCGCTGCTGAAGAAAATCAATATGTTGTTAGCCTCTCTGAAGTGAGAACACGCCAGATGAAGCGTCACCAAGGGCGGTCTTGGCGGCAGCTCGCTGCGGTCCTCCTGTTGACACCAGGCTGCCTTCTGTTTAGTTTCAGCAGCCCTCTCACCTGTCAGGAGGGACATATGGGATCTGTGGTGGAGGAAACCCCACTCTGTATTATCTCTACTGATTAGGATAATACTTGTTGGCTTAGTGTAGCTTTGACTCGCAGTGACTCCTGCCTTTCATTATGATCCATGGCGCCCTCCCTACTGAGGCATGTGCAGTTCAGACTCCTTGTGTTTTACCATCCAGCCAGACCCCATGCTACCAGTAGTCCCACCCAAATCACAGTCTCCCTAAAGGATCACCTTTAATTGCATCATCTCATCATTCCTCACATGGACTGAGTAATAACCTTGAGGGCAGGAAGGTAGAAGGGCCTGTGAACATCGTTGCTCTTTGGTGCCTGGTTCTTGGAGGTGCTTAGAAAATGAGCATTCAGTGAAGGCAATAAGGACCGGGAGGTACAGCTGTGGAAGCTCTTCAATTTTTTCAATTTGATTGCAGAGCTGGGAACAAGGGAACGCAAAGCTTGGACAGCCTCCAGAAGTAGGTGGCCCAACATGGCATTGCCACAAATGCAGCTTCCTAGGCCCACAGGTTATGGGCCAGGCAGTCTCTACCTGCACAGGTTTGCTCAAGACAGTGGCACACATTGGTTCCTGGCAGTTCTCCTGGGACCCAGTTTTAAGGATTTTTTTCTGTATCCAATTGCTGTCATGAGGACAGCGACAGTTTTTGGCAGCTACAGACTCTTGAACTGGACAGCAATGCAGAGAAAAGTTGTAAATAAGAAGGCACCTGTAGGTACAAGACGTAGGCACTGTGTGTACCCTGCAATGATGGCCCTGTTAATCCACCTGGCTCCCAGACTAGATAGAAGGCCCCCAACTCTTAGCAACCATAAATTCTGGTTTTAAGGAAATTAATATTTTCCTTGAAAAAATAATACCCAGACTGCAGCACACTCTGTTGGTTGTGAACTGATCTTCCGAACTGAATCCTGATTTTATTAAGACATTCACCCATTACCAGATTGTGAGATTCCACTGGCATCTGCTACTGCTCCATCTGTGGGAATATGGAATGTGTTTCAGACTAAGGAATGATAGTCCATGCTTGAGGAAGCATCATACTTCTTGATGTGCACAAGACATGTGTAGCCCTGATCGCCTCTAGCAGTGGTCTTAAAACCACAAGGGAAATGAGCTTTGAGTAGAAGTCAGTACTGAGGGCTGTTGAGTGGAGTGGCAGAGAGAACCTGTGGAATTGATGTCATCAGTGATATGCAGATGGCATCATGCCGAGGGCCTGCTGCACACTAGTTCACTCTATCAGATATTGCATTTCCTTATTGTTTAAGTTAGTTGGATTGAACGCCTTCTGTTTCTTGTAGTCAAAAGACTCCTAAGTGGTATGCTCTGCAAGACTGGCCAACTGGCGGGAAAGAGGCGGAAAAACAACATAGCCCAGATCTTGTTTCCAAAAATTCACCTTACATAGTGACCTATTCCTCTCGAATGCCTGAATTCCTATCTTCCCCTTAAAAGCCCCTCTGTAGGGCAGGCTGGAATATTTAAACGATTATTTGTGCAATATTTAGAAGCAGTAGCAGGAAACTAAGCAAAGTTAATTTGCAACTTGATAATCAGGTTCTCAAGACATATCTTGGTCTTCAGAGTGCAGCTTTGGCTTTCTTTCAGTTAGATGCTGGCACCATCTAGCATCTAAGGGAGTCATGCCTTAGAAATTCATACTCTCTGACATCTAGTCTGGGAGCAAGGAAATGACCCCCAGAGGAACAGGGAATCCTCTCTCCCACCCACTTAATTTATTATATTAGGTTCCATCTCTTATAGTGATTGACTCAGTAAAGGTCACATGTCCCAACTCTTAAAAAAAGGGCTGTACCTGAGACCACAATAGCTGCAATGAATAAAGTTGTTGCATAAAGAATGAAAAGTAAACTCCATCCCAGCACAATGCAATGACATGAGCAAGAACTGACACTAGAGTCAGAAATCAAGCATAGAGGACTATTTCTTTACGAGATTTTCAATGGGTGATGCTTCCCTACCTAGCATGGACCCCTAGTCAGCTGGCCCAGGCCTCTATAGCTCATGCTGAATAGCCCATGCTTTTTTCATATTGGCAGTGGAGGTAGGAGCAAAAGATTGGGGCCCACTGCCTGGGTTTGACCCCATTTCTGTCACTTTCTAGTTGTTGGAACTTAGCCCAGTCACTTAGTCCTTTGTGACTCCACTTTTTTTGTACAAGCCTACTACACAAGTTGTCATAATGAGTAAAAAGATATAGGATTCTCCTTCTCTAGATGTGATCCCTGGTGCACTCCTGTCCATCATTTCTAGACAGGACCAATCCCAAAGCCTTTGAAAGACTCTGGAACATTAGTAATTTCCTAATATATGATATATAGTTAATAGTTTAGTTATTAGAAATCACCTAGCCCATTTCCCCATTTCCTTCTGTGACCTACGTCAGACTCACAACTGTGTTTGTAGTTCATTCTTTCTGTCACCCACAGATTTGGCACATGGCTTATTCTTTCCTGAGTTGCACCATTGGTAGCACTTCACCCTGACAATGCCCAACACACATTCTTGGAGAGTAGCTGCTGGCACTTTCAGGCCCCAGGATTCGCCTTCTCTAGATGTGGTCCCTAGTCCTGCACTCCTGTCTGTCATTTCTAGATAGGACCACCCCCAAAGCCTTGGAAAGACTCTGACTGCAAACAGAAAAGACTGTCCCCAGGGAAATTAGTCCACGAGGCAGTCCCTGGGACATGTTGAAGAAATACATGGCTCTCACTTGAGTTTGCCATGTCAATCATATGACTGCAATGAATGGCAAGTGGTGCCAACTAGGGGCAGAAAGCAAGTCTGTGCACTGCCAGAATAGTAAACAGTTTGATCTCTCTTAATAAGGTCTGTCTGCCTGGGGTGAACCAGAGCCGACAGAATCTCCTGGGGCTACTAGAGCCAGATGCCTTTCAACAAGCATTGCCATTGATCTTAATAAATACGATGAGACAGCTCTGGCATGATAAATCAAAACCAATCCTGGCCTGAAAGACTTGTGTTCAGAAACCGTCACCATTTCAAATCAAGTTAACCAATATTTACAGGGCATCTCCCAGGAGCCTATCACTCTGTTAGGTACTGGGATTATAAAAAGGAATTAAGTGTGTAGTTGTCCTGGAAAACCTAAGAGCCCCAGGGAGAGTGAGAAGGTATAGGGGGAATACAGAGGGAGAAAAGGGCCCCCTAAGGAAGGAGGAGGGCACTAAAGTCTTCACAGGGGAAGTGACCCAGATACCAGTTCCACAAATATTTATTGACTGTCAACGGGTATACTAATTTCTGTGCCAGAGGATTTCACAGGCGTTATCTCATTTATGCTTCACAAAAACCCTGTGAAGTGGGTATTATTATCCCTTGATTTTTAAAGATGTGAAAACATAAGCCCCAAAGTCACATAGCTCATAAATGATGTGGGTGCTTTGGTAGAATCAGAACCCTCGGTCTGATCATCCAAGATATAAGTGACCTGACTTTGGGGGGGTCTCTTTTGTTCATGCACACAAGCTTCAGTGAGAAATTATAGAAGTAGCTGTCCGGATAGCCACTCATCATTCTGGTGACAGGAAAATCCAGGCAAGTGAAACCCACAAACAGAAGCTAAGGTAAACCCTTACCTCATCTCTCCACTTCCTTCTTCATTATCTCTCTCAATTTTAGAGGCCTTAAGCTTGACCAAAAAGAAAAAAGAAAGAAAGAATTCTTTGCCTCCAGAAGCAACTATGCTTCTCTATTTCATCATGTTGGCCTTGAAATAGACAAGGAACTTACAGCCAAGGACATGGAACAGGGTCGTTGGCTGAGAGGAGAGGGGTAATGGGGGAGCAAGCGGGGAGGAAGCGTGTGTTCCCTGTGAGGACCCAGGGCTCAGGGGTGAGAGGAGAGAGTGAGTGGAGGTAGAGGCATAATTAAATGGGGAGAAGAAGAGATGGAGAGTGAAAAGGAAATCTCCTGGACACCCGGTGGGGATGAGCAGGGAGAACCACAGCCAAGCTCAAAAAGGAGGGGCCATGCACGGTAGCTTCTCTTCTAGGAATGAGCACCAGTGTTCAGCCCATCCTGGCTGCTCGTGCTTCATGCTTGTGAACCAGACCTGAAATCACTTTGGGGAATACCATGCTGGTTCCTTAAAAATACAGACTCAAGTATTGGAAGTACTGTTTCTGAGGGAGGGGACTCAGGGAACCTCGTTTTACTTATGTCCCAGGCTCTCCTTCAGCAAAAGAGGGGAGTGGCATGGCTCAGGTGCTTCTTCCAGCTCTGACAGTCTCCAGGACTTTGAGGCCAGCCATCTTCCCTGGTTTGGTTAGAGAGGGGAGACTAAGTACCTGGGGACTTGAGCCAATTCTGTTGGATCATGGGAAGAGCTGGCAAATTTAAGTCAGAATCAATAAAGGAACTGCTATTTAAGGAAGCTGTCTCTGTCCTACCTGGCTCATGCAGTTTTCCCGAAATTCTTTTGTCAGCATCCAGTATTTTCCTTTCCCCAAGTAGACTCAGCTTTAACTGAGCAGCTACCCACAAGCAGAAGAGTCACTAATGGGAATGCCCTAGCCCAGGGCAATTGGCTGAGTAATGTCCCTCAAAAACTGCTCCCCTCAACAGTGTATTTCCGTTGATCTGCCTGTTCTGCTCCCCACTCTGTCTCTGGTAAACCCTCTCGCTGCCCCACACCTCTGGTCTGTACCCCGGCTTGTATGCATAAATAAATAAATCTTTAAAAAAAAAACCAAAAAACAAAACATCAGGTCCAAATCCCTGGAACCTGTGGGGTTTACTTAATTTTTAAAAAGAAACTTAGTAGGTGTGATTAAGTTAAGGATTGGGGATGAGGCGAGTATTGTGGTTGACCCAGTGGGCCCTAATGCTGTCACTTGTATCCTTATACATGGCCACAGTGGGAGATTTGACAGACAGAGAAGGCCATTGGAGGACTCACTCGGCCTTGCAGTTTGCACTGAGTGACACAGCCACAAGCTAAGGAATGCCCGCAGCCACCAGAAACTGGGAAAGCAAGGAATAGATTCTCCCTTTGAGCCTCTGGAGGGAGTGAGCCCTATCACACATTGCTTTCTGTCCAGTAATACTGAATTTAGACTTCTGATCTCCAAAACAGTGAAAGAATAAATTTCTGTTGTTCCTAAGGCACTAACTTTGTGATAATTTGCTACAGCAGCAGTAAAAATGAATAATTCATCCTCATCCTACCCCAAACCTGCACATTCTGTGCACATGCACCCATGTTCTCAGCATGTCCCAGGTCTGCTGTCTCCCTCAGCATGCTGGGGACATCTGATTCCCTGAGTGAGCAGTAATAAGAAAGCCGCCAGTGAGTGCCGAGATGGAGATCCGGTTACTTGTGGTAACAGAGTAAATACCAAGGTTGGGAATGGTAATCCCTGACCCGCTTACCATCGCCGTATTAAGACTACCTGATAGAATGGATTCAAAGGCAATTTGTCACCTTTAAATCTCAGGGTAGACTTATTATTTTTCAGCAAATCTAGTTTTTTGGATATAATTCTGGGCATATCCCTACTTACATTTATACCCAGTCCTTAGGAAATGCAAGTGTCAGGATGGGAGAATCTTCCATGGGTTGCTAGCTTTGGCATTTTTCAATGCTTATTTCCTCTGATTCTGTGGGAATGGAGCAGTGGCACCATGTGTGAATGATCCTAGGGAAGGTTAGTGGATGTAGATCTCTTCCCAGCCCCCTTAACTGGAGTCATTGATGTGCTTATCCACAGACTTTGCTAAAACCATAAAACCTAGGTGTGCCCTTTATCTGAACACCAGCAAGGTGAAAGGACCTGGCCTCAGTCTGATGACCTGAGAACAATGTCTTACTTGTTTGTATCTTTAGTGCCTAGCTTGGAAGCCCCCATAACTGTTTGTTGTATGGATAAATGAATAAATGAGAAAGAGAGAGAGGGAGGGAGGGAGAGAGAGAGAGAAGATAGAAAAAAGAATCAGCCCAGAACATCCACATAACCTCCAAAGCGCAACCTTCTTATACCCCCCAATATTATCCTTGTCAATACAATTATTCCCATCCCATGCTGCCTCTTGATCTCTGCGCTGAGCTTGACTGGGACACATTCTTCTAAGTTTCCATCCATGAGTCACTTCCAGTACCGATAAGCACAGCCTGTGGGCCTCCCCTGCATCTCCTGACTCTAATCTCTGTCCACAGGGCTCACACTGCATTGGGCCCTACAGTGTGGCAGGCAGCGCTACTGAGGGCAGTGCCCTCGCTGTCCCACATTCTGTTAGAAAGTCCATCTGCACCTCAGGACCAGAAGCTGCAGTAGAATTAAGGTCCCCAAATTTTATCCCACCAGATTTTACATCTTTCACATATGCTGCTAGGGCCCACAAGATTCTATTAGAAACATATATAGGAAAAGAAAGAAGATCAAAACTTTCTATAGATCAAATGGAATTTCCAGGAAGTCTGATTTCCTTTCTTTCATTTTGATTGTTAAAGCATACATATACAATGTATAGAGCTTTAAAAGTACATAAAAGTAACAAGTGCTAGAAAAAAGTCATCATAGTTCCATACCCAGGATCAATCACTATTAACACCTGGTACATTTCCTTTCAGTCATTGTTCTGTAATTTTTACATAATTGAGATCACAGAGTATACAATTTCAACCTTGTTTTCTAAATTTAATGATTGGTATAAATCTTTCTCATAGCACCAAGAATTCTCCATTAGTATCCTTTTTAGTGGCTGCATAATATTCTTCAATCTATTTTAATAATTAACAGTGTAAGTATTAAAGCTTCCCCTCAGTGCTCCAACTCTGTCCTGTTTTCTTTTTCCTGGTACAATCCATATGCAGAACTCAGCATCTCTTTCAATTCATTAAGAATTATTTTTTCCGGGCCTCCCTGGTGGCGCAGCGGTTAGGCCTTGCGCTGCGGAGCTATCGGCAGCGGTGATGCAAGTTTGATGCCCAGCCAGGGAGATTGCCACATGGCGTGGCAGACCTCTCCTGCCTCGCCCGCTGCTCCCCTCAGCAGTGTATTTCTGATCTGCCTGTTCTGCTCTCCACTCTGTCTCTGGAGGGCCTTCTCGCTACTCCATGCCTCAGCTTAAATAAATAAATCTTTAAAAAAAAAAAAAGAATTATTTTTTCCAAAGCAACAGAGCAATGAGCAATGTAGACCTTTGCTGAAGATTTCACAGGAAAAATAGAAGATTTTACATAGTATATCCTACAGAAAACTTAATAAACACAATCCTTGATCACTTTTGGTTTATATAAAGCCCCTACCAGGCTGGAGTGCCAGCAGGCTTTTGGGTTTTGTTTTTATTTTCTTGACTCTTCTTTCCTGCTCTCTAGATACCACCCCAACCACATTCACACACCTTAGTTATCTCCTTAAAGTCTGTTTTAAGATCTCCTGGCTTCATGGACTTACATATATCCTGAGACTCAGAAAACAATGAGCCTCGAACACCTGCACTCCCTACCCACTGTAGAGGACAATTTAGTGACATTCACTTGAAACTTGAATATGACTTAAAACATACATTTTCTTCCTCAGCCCATTAACCTCACTTACCATCTTGAAAGTATTTCTTCCAGATACATAACATGCTTTCCTCAAGAGAAAAGTTGCTCAATGTAAGTAACTTGCTGAATTGGTGTAATAAAATCTCCTTGATTTCTTTTTCACATGGGCTTAATTCTTATTTAAGTCTGAATAAGAGAAAGTGTTTTTATGATAAATAAAATATAAACATAAATAAATATAAAACTATTAATCCAAATGTGAAACTTGTACATATGCATTCCATAGGAGTCTAGAAATGATAAGAGCCACCAACTGTAATCAAGGGATAGTCTATTGGGGGAAGGAGGAAACAGTGATAATTCAAATAAAATAATTCTAGCTTCCAGATACGTGATAAAAGAAGGTCTTGGACTGGTGAAGAAGCCTAAAACCTGGGGCTAGGAAGCTGCATCTCGTCTTCCAGCAAAGCCCTCGGTGCTGCCAGCAGACTAGTCTGTGTAAACCTAGAGGCCCCTTCCTCAAGGGCTCTGCCTAGGACACTGGGGTCCAGGAGCGCATATCTCATGTCTGGAAAACAACAGCAAATCAGAATGTTCAAAAGGTAGCTGTAAGAACCATTTGAAGGGCTGTAAGAAAGGCCTGAAAGAAGGGAACAGTGGCTTCACATTTAGCCGCCAGAGGAAGTAAAAGGCATAAGGGTGATAACGCTGCCAACCAGGTTGGATCTGACTTGGAGAAACCAAAGAGGCTCTAAGTAACAGGAGGAGGCATCTGAGAAAAAAGCTCTCAGGCAGGTGCTGAAAGCAACTCCCCCCTGCTCTGTGAGCTGAATGAAGACGCTGACTCCTCCAAGTTTTTATTTATGTGTAAACAAGAAAATAAACCTCTCTGCTTACTGGGAGTGGCGCAGCTAAGGAGCAGCACTAAGGAACACCCCTCCCCAGCGGGTGAATATGTTTACAGTGTGGGGAGGAACTCTGGGGAATGTGGCAGTGGTTGGAGGCTGTGGGGTGTCCTTTTTGGAGGCTGGGGATGAGCAGGACCTGGAGGTATTTCCCTGTTCCTTGCCCCACTCACTAAGCTGCCTCCTCACTATCCAGGCAGTCAGGGGGAGGGCTTGGAGTTGAGAGTGGGGTACAGTTGCACACTAAGGACCACTGCTCTCCAGGAAAAAAAAGGACAGAATGCCAGCTTAAAATAAATTTCAGATAAATATATTTTTTAGTGTAAATAGGTCCTGAATATTGCATGGCAACCTTAAGATTACAAGAAAACTAGGGACCGCCTAGGTTTTGCATCACTTGTAGACAAAGAGGAAGTCAGAGAAAGGGAACTCTGTTTGTAGAACCAGCACATGTATTTGTGTATGCATGAGAGAGAGCGATAAGCTCCAGGAG
Source organism: Scalopus aquaticus (assembly GCA_004024925.1). Lineage (NCBI taxonomy): Eukaryota > Metazoa > Chordata > Mammalia > Eulipotyphla > Talpidae > Scalopus > Scalopus aquaticus. Next base: position 124,942 of record PVIJ01002169.1, on the reverse strand, counting down.
ATTAAAAATGATTTAAAAATAAATTTGGTTCCACCGTGAACAGAAAGCTAGTCACTTATGTGAGTTTTCCACCATTTCTGTTTTTTTTTTTTAAAGATAATGTCGTCTTTTCTCCTCATTAGGATCTCTTATACTTACACACATCAGAGCAGAACTGTACTTTTGAGAGATTGCCAATCCTCTCCAGCCATACAATTGCACCTTTTCTGATATCTACCAGCTCCAGGTCCAAGGTGGACAGTTGACAGTGTCCAGCTGTGTCTTCTCTCTCACCATGAACTAACTCTGAGATTACTTGGAATTTTTTCCCTTAAGTTCCTTTCCAAGACTCCCCACTCCACAAGTGACAGTCACAGCTTCCTTTTTGGTTGGAATTTGGTCTAGAAAATTTCATCTCCTGCTCCTTTACTCCTGGGAGATAAAATAGTCAGCAAGGGAAGCTATGAATCTGTTAGGTGCCCTACTCTTAGTCAAATATTGGGCCACAGATTGGAAAAGCACAGGTTTCCATCTTCCTGTGTTCTCCCTGTGGGCAGCTTTGTGATCTGTCAAAAGTGCCACCTCCATTTCCTCTCTTTGAGTTGGTCCTCCTGTGTCTGTTACTGACTTGCACCTTTGTCTGGTGCTACTTTCAGGAGCTCAATTTCCAGGTAACCCTAAATCTCCTTGACTCCCATCTCTTTTCCACCATTTGGTAATCGTCTGCTCTTTATGAATGGATCCTGTCCTTCAACTGTCCTGTTTTAGTCTTAGGTCAATAAGTCTACCCCCCAGTGAATGGGCTGCCCTGTGGATAATCAGCTTCACTGTGCTCATCCTCCCCCCTCCACACTGTGTGGACAGACATTCTAGATGTCTGTAATGTGCAACGTTGCTTTAGGTGCCCCATCAGGCACCTCACTTCTCTTACTCATCTTGTGGTGATCTGCCAAGGTTCTTTCCTTCTTGCTGCTGGTGACAACAGCTTCCTCTTCCTTGGGGAGTTGTGCTCCCACCCCCATCCTTGCTTCATGCCGATGTTGGGATTCAATTGCAACATCCTGCCCTCTCACCACAGGGGAGGTCCAATCATTCAAGCTGTTTCATCTCATCTCCCTATCATCGAGTCACACTCAGGAAACAGCTTGTGCACCAATCTGGGTCCATCTTTCCTTGGGAGCACTTATGAGGTCATTAGTGGAGAACTACAGACCTGAGCTATGGGCAGAAATGCTCCCCTCTCCTCCTGCTGAGATCCCTGTCCCTGAAGGTCAGGAGAACAGAGAGTGGAGGGAGAGACAGATCTGGTGGCGTCATTTGAGTCCCTTCATTCACATGCCTATAACCACCCCAGTCCTGAACTCCCATTTTTGCTTTAGCTGCTTTGCATCGGGTGTAACATTTGCAGCTCAAGCGCCCTGAACAACACGCACTTGGTTTCTACTCTTCTTCCCAGATTTAACTGACACTAAGCAACACCTTATAATGTGCCAGCACACACATTCTCCCCCACGATTCTCAGCATCAGTTGGTCAACGAGCCTGACTATCCCTATTGCAGGCCCATCGTTGGATCTCTCTGCGTGGTATAACAACAAAAATATCATGAAACAATATTTTCCCATGTTATATGTAATGCACTCTAATATTTCTACCCTACACTACTTCATCTTTTAAAATGCTGGTCACAACCCAGTCAACTGATTTCATGGCACACTAGTGAGACGTACCCTGGGGTTTGCGAAGTCATGACTTCATGAAATCATTCTGGTAACTGTGCTTCTCCAGAGGTTTTAATCTCACTCCTTTCAATTTCTATTAAAATCCCTTGTAGATAACTTTCAGACAATTTTCCTTCTCCGTCATCATTTCAGCCAGAGGTCATCTGCCTGAATTGTCTTCAGAAGTATGAAAAGGGCTGCCTCTTGGTTCACATCTGGGGTGGGGGTCACCTCCAGGAAATTCAAAATCCACAGCTGGTGGTGTTGCCACTTGCCATAATAAAAATGGTGATTCACAAGAATTATTATTATAACAGGCATGTCATTTTTAGCTTGAACAGAAATCCAAATTTCTCCCAGCATGTCTAGTTAACTTGTGAATAGTACATAGGAGAGTTAATTTTGGTGGCTGAGGAAGAAGGTTTGCCTTAAAGGCCCTGATGTGAAGTGACAAGTGATGAACAAGGCAGGCGGACATCTCTTCCTTGCCTGGTCCAAGGCTTGGTGTCCGAGTCTAGGGAGAAAAGGGCTAGAGAGGCTGTTCCTGTGCAAGCCTCTGCTGGAACTCAAGGGACGTTACATGACATGGGGTGGGGTCAGAGGAGAAGGTCTTTGGACACTGGCAGTGGAGTGTAGCAGTGGAATGAGGCCTGCCCAAGAGAAAATGAGGTACAGTGCTGTGCCTGTGCAACCAGATTGAGGCGCCTATTGGATGTCTCCAGGGAGTGAGACAAGTCCTTAAAGGACTCTTCACTGGAATCAAGGTCCAGCGAGCACCAAAAGGGTAGCACCAATGAAACAGGAAGAGGCTTTGCTAAAGGCACCTCACTGGCTGGCTGGTCTGGGGAAATTCATGTTATAAGAAGCAAACACAATCACATTCCAGAACATGGTGCTTGGAGAGTATATCACCCAAATTTCTTTCATGTATATATTTTCACAAAGTTCAAAATAGGCACAGGCTCACTATTTTCAGGAAATAAAGTTTGTGGAGGGATGGTGGTGGGCTTTCAATATGGCCAATGTCATATTGCCAGAACACAGCGGAGCAGGATTCAAACTCAAGTCTTCAGACTGCTGTTTCGTCTCTCCCACCCTGCAGGTTGTTCCCATGGCAACTCTACTAAACTGCCCAAACATGGTGAACAGGAGGGAAAGAAAACCAGGTGGAAAAAGGCGGGTGCCAACTCCCCCAACCCTCCCTGTTTCCCCAGTGCCTGCTGGTCCTGGGCAGTGAGTCATCAAACCATGTTCTTCCCTCCTGTGTCTCCCCGTTCCTTAATCCTTCTTCAAAATGAACTGCAAAAGACAGACTTTGTGGGCACCTCTTTGGGGGGTGGGGCACAGGAAACAGCTGCATCCAGTTCCTAGTTGCTCTTCTGCCCAGTCACCCACCCCTGGGATCACCCACCCATTTGTTAACTTCAGTTAGGTGACTCTGGACCTTCCTGAGTGAAACTGAGGGCAGCTTCAGTGTCCCCGCTTCCCTTTGGAGGGCTGATGCATGTATCGAGCACCTACTGTGTGCTAAACCTTGAGTATGGCACGTCATATGCATTATGTTATATGATTCTCACACTATCACTACTAAGAGAGTATGGCCATAACATTTTATAGATGAGGAAACCAAATTGTCTGACTAAATTGTCAGAAACAATATTCAGACCAGAGCCAGGTCCTATCACCGATCTGCACAAATTTTAACGACACATTACTGCTTAGGACTCATTTTGCCCATACTGGAGAGGGCATGTGTGTATGAGAAGTGAAGCAATGATGGCAGCTGAATGGAAAGTCCTGCAGATGAACAAACCCACTGTGCATTGCTGGTGTGCCGCAAGTATGCACTGATGAGGTTGAGCTGGATGTTTAAATGTTAGTCAGTAAATTGCTACCCTGTCCCTGCCCCCAGGGACTTCACAATACTCTGGTACCCCTGGCCAGTGCCACATTACCTTTTCACAATTCAGCAAAGAACTATACTTTGGGCATCGGGGACCTCAGGACTACGGCCACCCCAGTGCTATGGTCACTGTCCACTCAAACTGGCCATCTGTGTCCATGTTATAAATTTTGGCCTTACTCCTGACTCACCTACTGGAAGCTGTGGGATGGAGGCGCTTGGATGCTGAGCAGTATCTGAAATGCTTCATTGGATTCTGGCTTAAGAAAAATCCTGAGGGAGATGGGTGGTGAAAAAAAAAAAAGAAAGAAAAATCCTGCTTTCAGAGAGAACCGGTGGATTTTGGAGAGGTGTTTTCCAAGGATGAGGGGACAAGAGCACAGGTGAAGCTTTGCTCAAGGATCTCTCACGATTCCCAAAAGATGTGTGCCTGCAAAAGCGATTCTTCAGAGGAGACCCGTCGTCTTATTGATTCTCATGATAAAAATCTCAATTTTTCTTGAATAGTTAGCTCATTATTGTTGGACAGAGGGACACTTTGCTAGACAGGTGGGGCTAGAGCTGGACTGCGCCTGAGCCACAGAATGCTGGCTGCTGATTTATGGGATCACTTTTGTAGAACTTTGTGTGAAGACACTTTAATGGCCCTGGGAGCTCTCCGAGTCTACTGTGCCCTTTCAGCCCTTCCCAGAACTTAAGACGTTCTCAAATCCCTGAGGATATTGACTTCACATTGAGAACTTCTGGAAACTGACTCTTCTTCCATTTCTGCCGGGAAATGAACACAGTACCTCCCACTTAAGGAACAACTGTAACATGCTTACACCATACCCAATGCACGCCTCACCACAATTTTATTATGTCCATTTTATAGACAAGGAAACTGAGGCTTTGAGACATTCTACAAAATTACCCATGGTGAACCAACTAGTAATTAAGTGAACCAACTGTCCAGCTTAAGTCTGTTCTACTTCAGATTCCATTTCCTGGCTTGATAATCTGGGTGGTCAGTGTGTCCAGTCTTGCTTTAAGACCCTTCCACAGACTACACACAGCATTACCTTCACTATGCTCCCACCACACAGACCAGTCTGTCCTCAAGGGGATCTGGCTTGTTTCTGCCACTGTTCTTTTGCTCTTGTAGCCTGAAATGTAGGGACTCTGCAAGTTCTGGGGGATGTAGAGATGTATGACACAGTCTCTGCCCTTAAGAAATGTACAATCTAGTGATGGGAGGCAGACTCATGGATATTGTAGTACAATCTACTAAACTCATTTACAGTGTTCTCTAAAAGACATGGGAGAAATACAGGAAAGTGAAACTGTGTGTGTGTGTGTGTGTGTGTGTGTGTGTGTGTGTGTGTGTGTGTGTGTGTAGAACAGCCAAGAAAGATTTTATGGAAGAGTGACATTGAGCTGAGTCTTAAAGTCCAAGCAGGAGGGAACAAGATGGAGTGTGTAGGTAAGGGAAGGATGTGACACATTCTAGGCAGAAGAGATGACAGGAGGAAAAACCTGAAGATGAGAAACAGTGGAATATATGAAGTGGGTGATTGGTATTTCTGGAACATAAGATGGGAAGAGTTGAGGCTGGAGACATATTCTTTGAAAGTTGGATTGTGGTCTACCCTATGGTTAGGGAAACGGATGATTCAGTAAAGGATACTTTGAGAGTGAGAGTACTAGCCTCCAGGCACCTCAAGAATATGGGAATTGTCCTGAGGACTTTGGGGTGTATGGTTACCCCTGCCTGAGTCCATATTGAAGAATTTGAAATTCAGCCTGTACTCAGTAAGGAGGCACTGATGGTGCTGAGAGGGAAGCAGTGAAGTCAGGGTTACCTTCTTTTAAAGGCTATTCAGACACCAATGTGGAAGACATTCTGGAGGGGGCCACACTGGAGGCAAGAAGATCACAGAGGAGACCGTTGTAATAATATAAGAGAGTAGGGATGGGGAGGAGATTGTAATGGCGGGTGATGACAGTTAAGAAGGAGGAGGATGTTTGTCAAGAAATGAAGGAATACTGAGGAGGTAAGATCTTCAGGATTTTATGATTGGTGAAGAGAAGGAAGAGTGAAGAATAAATGACTCCCTTCAGGTTCCTAACTAGGGAGTGGGGAAGACAGCAGTCCCAGCCATAGTAAGGTACAACAGGCCTGGGGAGCCATGGATTGAGTTTCATGCTGGACAGGTTGATCAGAGGTGTCTGAGGCTTGGAGCAGATGTCTAGTAGACCATTAGGAGTCTGAGGCAGTGGAGAGTGGGTTGGAGACTGATCTGGACCTCAGGAGAGTAAAAAAAATTCTCATGGAGTGTGTTCAGTGAAGAGAACGATGGGCTAACACTATTTCCACTCTCCTCTTGGCAATTTTCTTTCCAAAAATCAACTTTATTTCAATAATAGGATAGTTATGTAACATTCTAAAGTTTTATTTATTTATTTATTTATGCATACAAGCTGGGGTACAGGCTAGAGGCGTGGGGTGGTGAGAGGGTTCACCAGAGACAGAATGGGGAGCAGAACAGACAAGTCAAAGGAAATACACTGCTGAGGGGAGCAGCAGGCGAGGCAGGAGAGGTCCGCTGTGCCATGTGGGAATCTCCCTAGCCTGGTGTCAAACCTGCATCAGGTGTCGAACCTGCGTCAGTGCGGAGCTAAACCAATGCGCCACCAGGGAGGCCCTTAATTAACATTTTTTTAAATATATTTTTATTGTTATTTATGTCTTTTACATTTTGTATTCCCCTTGGGTAGCCCACCACCAATTCACCCGTGATCCATCTCCATGGTCCCTTGTGTTCTTTTCTATTCCATTTTGTGCGCTTTTCCTTCCCTCCCTCCGCCTCCCCCCCACCCATTGTCTCTAAAAGCTTAGAAACTTAATGAGCTTCTGCTTTCCGCTTGCAAAAACTTACCTCAGGTTCTCCAATTTCTTAATTATGTTATTTTTTTTCACAAACGTAATTTATTTCTGTTAGTGATGTGTGGTGAGGTTTATTTCCTGTTGTCAAGGTCAGCGTTTGGGTTACTATTGGAGACTGACCTGTAGTGATGATAGAACTGTGGGAGGTAAACTGCCTAAGGCAATTATTTTTTTAACTTTTTAATTTACCTATTTTTTATCCCCAAAACAGACTTTTATCTGTTTTCAATGCAAATCATATTTTAAAATTTTTTCACAACTTTTTAATCTTATTTTCTGAATATATAATACATTTACATGGTTTATACATTTTAAACTATGTATGTGAATATACACAACAAAGAAATATTTTGCCCATTACTATACTTCATCGACACAGTTCCATTCCTGCTCTAGATAACCACTGTGATTAAATTCTATATGATTTTTCAGATTTTCCTTAGCATATATGAGCAAATACAAACATATATTCTATTCCCTCCACCCACACATGTTTTTACACAAAAAATTTTTAGAGTTATACTTAAAGTTCTGACCTTGTTGTCTTCACCTGACATTTCTTGAGTATATTTCCATATCAGAGCATAGAAAGATTCGTCATTCTTTATAAACCATAATTTACCCATCATAATTTATCCCGTTATTATTTGCTATTGTAAACACCAGTGCCGTGAATACCACCTTGTGCCTGTGTGATTTTATGCTTATATAAGTGTATCTGTAAGGTGTATTTGTGGATGTGGAACTGCTGACTTCAGTGTTTTATTTCTGGAGAGACTAACAATTTGTCCTTCATAGTTTGCATATCAACTTCCATTCCTATCATCATACATGAAAGTTACCCTTTCCCCATAGCCTTACCTACAGAATGTCCTGTCAAACTGATTATCAGGAAAATAAAGCTCATGGTAGTTTTACTTTGTATTTCTTAGCTTGAGTAAAGTTGAACACATTTTTATTTGCCCCTTCATGTAAACTATTGATCACTTTTGCTTACTTTCATATTGAATTGTTGCTCTTTCTATTAATTTCTAAGAGTATTAGACCCATGTGTAGATGACTAGATCTTTATATCTTTGTGATATTAGTTCCAATTATTTTTTCAAGTTTGCCACTAAAGAGTACTAGTTTCTTTTTTTAAGCAGGGATTTATTTTTTAAAGAGTTTTTAAGTAGTTAATTTATCATTCTATTTATTCATGGCTTCTGGATTTTGAATTATAATAGGAATTTTCTCAAAATTTTCTATAGTATTTGAATAATTTCAGTTTTTTAAAATTTAAATTCATGATCCATTTAGAATTACTGCTGTGTAGTATGAATTCAACTTACTTTTTTCTACTGGCTAAGAAGCAGTAGTCCCAACATCATTTATTCGGTAGTCCCTAACTTCCCAACGAATTTTAGAGGCTTCTTTTATCATATTCTAAATTTCCATGTGGATTTGGATCGATTTTTTTTATATCTTTTTGTTGGTTTAGGTATAATTTCATATTATTTTAATTATTGAGATTTTATCATTTGTTTTAACATATAGTAGGGACAGTTCCTCTTCATCTTTTCTTATTCCCTGGCTATTCTCGGCATGTTTACAGTTTTTCCATTTGAATTTTATAATTAGTTTGTCGACATAAAAATATTGGTATTTGTACTGGGATTAAAAAATAACATCCTACCATTTTTGAGGCATCCCAAACTTTCTAATTTTTTCAAGTTTGTTGTGACTTTTAAGAGTGTTCTTTTTAAATAAAGATCTTTTCTCAAAAAAATTTAAAGACCTTATCTATTTCTTATTCAGATAATTTTAAATGTTTTATAGTTTTGCTTGTTTTTATATATGAAGATTTTTTTTTCTTTCATTACATTTTCTAACTGGTCTTCCGTTTTCTGTGGATACCTTTGATTTTCAGGATATGAAATCATATCATCTCTAACTGGTTATAATTGCTTAATTCTTTCCAATTTTTATCACTTCAACTTCTCTCTTTTCTTATTATGGACATTAGTACAATTTTTAAAAAAGTGAAAATGGAGTTGTTTCCTTCCTAATTTTAGGGGAAATGTCTAATAACTACTATTTAAGCAATCAGCTAGTTCTTAGGTTGAAATATTTCATCACATCAAAATAGTATCTAGGAACTCATATTTTCTGAGTGTTTTAAATGAAGAAATGATATTGATGTTATTGAAGGATGTCTGGGATATATTAAGTGATGAAATCCAGATGGATCAAATATCATACATTGTAGTTATTTTAAGAAGAGGGATACGAATGTGTTAGGTAAAACCAAATGCAATAGCCCATATACGACTATTTGAATTACAAAAATGGCAATATTGTATGACTCAATCCAATATATACATACTTGGTCACTTTAAAAGTAAAGATGGATAAACCATTCAATTAATAATAATGATGATAAACATTATCTATGGTGGGCGGTAAGGAACAGAGATAGAATCTATATTTCCTTGAACAGATTTGATCTAAAACTATATAAATGTTTTACACAATTATATGATAAAAAATTTAAAAATTATTCTAAAAATCAAAAGCTAAATAAAATAAATGTGTATTAAGTTGGAGGCATAATCACCAACTTAAAACTAAAATACAAGGCCTCCTTGGTGGCATTGCAGTTAAGCGCTGTGCTGTGGAGCTGTCGGCAACGGCGATGCAAGTTTGAAGCCCAGCCAGGGAGAATCCCGCATGGCATGGCAGATCTCTCCTGCCTCGCCTGCTGCTCCCCTCAGCAGTGTGTTTCCATCAATCTGCCTGTTCTGCTCCCCACTCTGTCTCTGGTGAACCCTCTCGCTGCCCCAGGCCTCTGGCCTGTACCCCAGCTTGTATGCGTAAATAAATAAATCTTTAAAAACAAACAAACAAAAACCCCAAAAAACTAAAATACAATGACTGTGTTTGATGTCATCTGTATTGGGAGGCAGGGAAAGACAAGAAGAAATACTCACACTCATGCACACAGTATCTGATACTTCAACTGTTTTCTGTATCACATTGGTTGATGGTAATGATAACAAGGTTAGTTTTAAATTGCTCTACATGAGATGAAGAAAATGAATAATTATGTTGAGATTGTTGAGAGTTGGGAATTTTGACATGGGAAAAAGGAATACAGATATAAAAGCAATATATTAAGTAAAAACCCTATAATCTTGAATTTGAACCAACCAGTGACAATGATCCAATTGCCCAAATTGTGGTTCCTAAATTCTGTTTCCACTGAAATGAGACCAAGGATCCCTGGGAAAATGACTGATTACAGGTTGGTGGAAAGAACTATGTAAAATAAATCTAGAACATCTTATCATACAGAGAATAAGGAAGCTATTAAAGACTATTGTGGCTGGGTTAATAAGAATCAGGAGCCAAACTGGTGAGGAGCCAAACAAGGTGAAATGAATTTGATCATTAACAAAAATAGTAATGCAGTAGATTAAAACATAGCATATGAAGAACAGGCAGACAGTGACAAACTACAGTTGTTAGAAACTCTACCAGATTCTTCAACAAATAAAATGATGGGAGAAAAAGAAAAGATAAGAGGATGAGGGAGGAAAAAAGTTATGAATGAAAAGGAACTTAAAGAGATAAGATCAACTAATTGCCATATATGAACTCTATTTGAGTCCTGGTTTAAACAAAATAAAATGTAAATTTATGATCTATTGCTATCCTCAGTTGAAGGCAAAGGAGAAAGTCATTTATATACTTAACAGAATAAATAAATGGGAGCAAGGAGTCTGTGCAAAAGAACAAGTTAGAATGAAAATCAGACACCAGGACTCCTATCCCAGTGGCCAACAGTTCAAACAGGGCAATGTGTTCACAGAGGGAGAGCAGTAGTGTATTCACTAATAAAATTCTGATAACTTGGATGATTTGCTTAGCAAACCATAATTCCTGTCACTGCTAAGGCAGCCAGAATAACTGATTAAGAGGAGGGACTCCAGGCCATCACTAGGTAAAAGAGGTAAAATCAGCCCTTTAAAGTTTGGCTGTCCTCCATTTCATCAGCTCTAGGGCCCTTGCCCCCACACCCTGTCCAGGTCAGTTCTGGGTGGTGTCCGTCTGGTGTTGAAGCATCTGAACAAAGTTGGGATTCCCAGTCACTGAGAGAAGTTGGATAAAAGCCCCACCTCCTACTCAGCTGAAAAGTAGGGTCTCATCTGAGATCAAGGACCCGGAAGGGCTGGAAATAGGATTAGTGTTTCTAAAAGAAATTGGCCCCCTCCAGATAAACTGGCTGGTTTCCCCATGCCTGTGCTATGGTAGGCAATGTTAGGAAAACAAACTAAAACTTATTGCCCTTCCCCTTGCTGGTAACATAGGTCCCTCTCTGTGTTTCATTTAGTCAAAAACAGATAAGTGGGTATCCTACAGTCAAAATAAGGCCTTCCCGCCAGAGTTACACAAACCTGTTTAGGTGCAGTTGAATAAGTGAGTTTCTAAGCGTGTGCCTGGATGCTATTCCCTGATATGGTAACTAATTATTTTGGGGGGGATGAGGTTTTGGGATGCTTTTCTTGCTCTTCATAATGAGCAGAAATTATTTTTATACTTGGAGCAAAAAGCCACTTCCATTTTGGAAAAGAAAAATAAACTCTGTATCCCAAGAAATAGTGTCTTCTCTGATCAAATGTTTTGCATTTTTGAGTACTTGCCCTGATGCCCCAAAGCCAGATCAGAGGGAGATCTGATTCTCAGAACTATCTAGCTCCACCAGCTCCTAACTGGAAACATGATTATTGGTGACCCCTGAGGTGGCATGGGGACTGGGGTGCGGGGTTGGGGGCACGATTAGGTAACAAGAAACAAGGTACAGGGTTCCCCATGATTCCTTTGGTTGGGACCGCATATCATGGCCATATCATGTCCCCATATCATGTTGCCCCCTGACACTTGAACCATCCAAGCCCATGCTGAGCCTCCTCGACTTAGGTCTCAGTGCTTCGAGTTCGGGGTTTCAAATCCATTTATTTATGTTTGCTTTTCTCCACAGTTTTCAAGTGGCTGCTTCTATGTGAATTAACAGTAAACATGTGACTTTCTGAACATGGATCCCAGATCAGACAACATTTGCACATGATTTTAGCTCTTAGGTTAGTAAGGACTCTTAGGCTAGCAGATAATGAATGATTCTTCGTAAAAACATGTGACCTAAATACAGACTCATTAATTGCTGAAAGTTGCTCTGTTTTGATGTGTCTGAGGCTTGGAGAGGCAGAATCATGGTCCTGACTGCAAAATGCTTTACAGTGTGAAAAAGATGCTGAGCTGCGAGAGGCCGGGCTGCAAGCAGGGAGCCAGAAGGGGTTGAGATTGTCACCAACTAACTTCTCTCCATAAAAACAGTGAGAAGGCCCAGGAGCCTTTGCCATATGCCATATGCCAGGGGATTACTCTGTGAAAAAGCACAAGGTTGGCTGCTCACCAAGACTCAAGGTTCCCAAATAGAGCCTGAGTCCTGGGGGAGAGAAGATCCAGCTAAAAATAGCCATGACGTCCCAGCATTGATTTTCTTTCTTTTCTTTTCTTTCTTTTTTTTTTTTTTTGTTGAGTTCACCTAAAATAGCCTGGTAATAGATTTTTTTTGTTCTTTAAGTGGAAAAAAGGAAAACGGAGAGGTCAAGAGCTGAAGTTAAGCTTCTAAAGAGCCTGAAGTTTCTGCCCAGACAAGGTGTCACTCTGGGGTGATGGCCTTGTCCACTGCTGGGTGAATGCTGCCTCTCTGAAAGGAAGGGCCATGCCTGGGGATTTTCAGGGAGCAGCACAGAATTCCCTGGCTGGGTGGGAGCTAAGGGGCCTGACCAGAGCCTGGACAGGCACCCAAGCATTGGAGGGTGAAATGGCCTCCTGCTGAGAGAACCAACCCTGAGCCTGGAGTTTTGAGAAACCTTGGGACAGTTTTAGGTGTTTTACTGGGAAATTAAACCTTCTTCTCTCTCTCCATACATACAAAAATTTAAGTTCTTTCACTAAAAGTCTCCTTTATCTTTATTGAGGTGGATGGCAGAATCCCTTTAGAATGTGCAAGTTTGTGGGTCCCAGCTTCTCCATCGGTTTGTGTGTTAATATAGCTTTGGCAAGTCACCCAGCCTCTTGGAGCCTCAATTTTTCAATTGTAAAATAGTTGTAGCAACATTCCCCTCAGTTAATGAATGAACGAATGAATGAACCTCCACCTCACCTCTTTGTGGTCCTTAAATCAAATTGTCTGTATAGATAGCAACACTTTACCAATACAAACACTGTTGGTTCTCATCCTCATAATGGTGCAGCCTCAGGTGATGTTGGGATTGTTTGGTCTAACGAAGGGCACTGCCTCCTCTTCCTGGCACTGAGCCCTGGGCTGGGGCTTGTCTTTCCGAAGAGTGTCCAGGGAAAGGACCCCATCTCAGGGAGGACTCCATGAGGGAGCTGAGCCAGGCTGGCCAATGGAGGTCAGGATCCTGGAGGGCCAGAGACAGGAAAGCAAGGAGGAAAAGAGATACCCATCTTCCCTCTGAGGCAAAGTCAGAGAAAACCCTCTGAGAGATGGGAACTCCCTGTATATTTCTAGGTACTGAACAGTCCCCGGGACCCCTGGCCCTCACCTGCCCCTACCTCCAGGTAGCCCACTTCCCCGAGTCAGGGATCTTTCTGTTGGTGTTAGTGCACCATCCTGACTCTCACCTGCTGCCTTGACTGTCCTGCAGCTCCCCCTTCCTGAGGCCCACACTTCTCCAAATCCCCAGTGGTCCTTCCCAAGGTACAGCCTTCAGACCTGTAACCGTTCAGCCCACACCCTCCTCTCCAACCTCCCGGGAAGTAGGTTCCCTCCCTGCTGGCACTTTTCCTCCCTCTAGGCCTTCCCCACAACTCCCCATCTCTCTCTTCCCTCCCCCATCTGCAGGCCCTCCTTGCCCTTGGTCCTTATGACCTCTGCCCTCTCTTTTGGGGATGGGTTGTAACAGGGCAGGGTAAGGGTCACCCTAGGACCTCTAAACCTGCACTCTCTAATTGGGTTCTGTCATCCGCCGCATCAAGAGAATCAAAACATATTCTAGTGTGTAAGACCTAATACAATTAGTGTGCAATAAGGAGAAAGGAAAGACCCGAGATAAAATAGTTTCCATGTGAAACATCCAAAGTTACCCATCCCCCGTGGGTAAGTGCCCAGCCAAAAGCCAATCAGGGTTGGCCCAAAGCAGCGCTGAGGTCGGAAAGTCTGCCATGAGTCTAAGGCACCTTCTGGTTGGGAACCATAGGAAAGGGGCAGAATGGGCCAGGCAAGTCTCAAAGAAAAAGAGCAAAACCAAAATCCAAGTCAAAATAAAGGCTGCCATTGTCAGCCTCCCTACGAGTATCTCACCCATATGCCTCTCTCTCTTTCAAGTGTCTCCTTCCCTGTTCCCCAAGTCTCTGGTACAAGTCTGAGACCGAGAAGCAAGGACAGCTTCTTCTTCACATGTCTTTGCTTCATGTACCTCCTCTAGGTTTCCTCTTCCCTCTTCCCAGTCCTTTTCCCAGTCTTTCCCGCTTCTCCTCTCTGCCCAGCTCCACTCTTCCTTAGGGTGGGGCCGAGAACCTGGAGCCTCCCCTTTCTCTGGGGTTTATACTTTCATATTACTAATTGTTGAACATCTTATAGGTGCCAAAACATAGCATAGGACAAGCAAACTTCAGGGGTTTGGACCCCAGGAAAAAAATCCCTCCCTACCTCAGCTCCTGGAAATGGCCTCAGTTGCCTCCTCTCACTGTGAACCCGAACTTGCTACTCTTTGGGCTGTACTAAAAGACCCTGGGAACTCCCTTCCTCTATTCCAAATTGCCCAGGGAAAATGAGGAATTACAAATAAACTACATTTATTCATCTGTGACTTCCAAGTAATGGGTTTTGGTGAGATGTAGGGTTCATATAAGTGGGGTCATTGGGTTATCTCTGAGAAAATTTTCTGCAGCATTCCCCTTTCAGAGGCACAGAGTTTACCATGGAGATGAAGACATTTGCACAGACATAGGCAGGGGAAAGTTATATCCAAGAGGGAAGGTTAATTAGGGGGGAAAAAGGAAAGGAGAAGAAGACTCTTTAACAGACACAAGCGGGCAGAAAGAACAATATTTAAAAGGAACAAATTTGTTAAAAGAAGCACCTGCATAGACACAGGTGGCAGTGTTGGGACAAGAACTGCATTTGGCCAGGGCAGGAGTTGTTCTGATATGGTGTTCCTTTTGGGGGGGCGGGGTTCATTCCTTTGTGAAAATTTTAATCTGTTATTAAATAAATCACTTTTAGAGTGTGATTGGGTTAATTTGTAAGGACCTGCAGTTCTCTGTAATGGCCCTCAATCTCCACATCCACACCTCTAGACCCTGCCTAAGGATATTTTCTCTAGCAGACCTTGGTAATGACTGACAATTTTCATACTTAAAGATTTTTCATTTCTATAGCTGGTTAAATGAGGATGTTAGTCATTTCTACCCCAACCTCCAGTTTCTGATGTTGTGAAGCCTCCATCCCAAATTTTTGACTCTACCTCTCCATGTACAAGCATGTAGTACCCAACAGCATTTTACATAGTAAATAGTTCCTACATTCAAAACATGTAGAGAGCAGATGGAGGGACACCCCGACTCTTGAGTCCACCGTTCTAGGCAAGGAGTGTCCTCAAGGATAAGAGCCAGAGCTGTGGAGAACGGAACTTACCAGATCAGCAGGTGAGATGGCTAATTTAGAACACACCAGTGTGCCATTACATTTCTCTTGAAATGCAACTCAAAATCCACTTCCTCCAGGAGGAACACCAAGTGGCAAGTGTCCTCTCAGAATAGGACAAGTTGTACCTCCACGGGAGACCAGGAAGTCAGAGGGAGGAAATGCCACCATTTATCCACAAACTGCAGGGGGCGGGGGCACAGGCATCCTAAAGGCAGAGCTGGGAGCTCGAACTGCGCTTGTGCTGTGTGCTCCCAGTGTCCCCCAGGACTGTGAAGGACTAAGAACACAGCAGAATTGGTTTCAGTTCATTTACAAGCCTTAAGCTATTTTTAGCTCATTGATCCCTGGGGGGCCGTGCAGGACTCACAGTTTGAGGCTAAAGCTGGGGAAAGCTTTATAATTCTTTTCACAGAGCAGGTACTCCCTCTGCCACTTCTCTGGGCCTCCTGAGACTTAACTGCTCTTCACAGGACAGAAGGGAGAAAATCAGTCAGGGAAGTGCGGGGATTGAAATGAGAAAGGGAAGCAGAGATGTGGCAGGAGACAGTGAAACCCAGGCCAATGGCCAAATTGGGTCATAAAGAACAGTCTTTTGAATACAAATCAGGATATGTGAATAGCTGCTGTCTCCTCAGGGCCAAATGCTGCCTGGTGGGGCCTTCCCAGTCTGACAGGGAGCTTGGGGGGCTGCACCTCCTGCCATTCTGAAAACCAGACCAGAAACCATCCAGACACCCTCTGCTCTGTGTTACTTTCCCTGCACCTGGTGTCCTGTCATTTACTGTTTTATCCCCTCCTGAAAGTATTAAGGGAAAAGAAGGCCAAATGAAGGCAGCTTCCTGCTCTTCATCTCAAATTTAAAATCTACACAGTGGGAGAAATGAATGTGTTGCCTGAACTGGGTCACCTCTGTATTTTGTGGATTTCTGATGGATTCTGTTAATTAGTCCTACCTTGTTTGTTTTTGATTGGCAGAGATAGAAAAAAACTGGCTTCCCCCCATCACCTCTGCAGTTCTGGAAGGGAAAATGAATGTGGGGTTTTTCCTGCTTCTCGGTGTAGGCTGCTTAATTTAAGACACTGCAAAATTGCTTTTGTTCCAATGATTTCTAGCTTGGCTGAGTCATGGTAGTAACCCACTATGTGTTGAATTGATTTGTCACCAAGATTTTGTGGTAAATCGAGTATTTGTATCTTCATAGGTTGAATCACATTTTAAATGTCCTGAACAGCTCAATAGCGCTGGGACTCCTCTAGTGAAGCCTGTGGAGGAAGCTCCTCACAATTGAGTTGCTCAGAAGCATTGGCCTCAGGCCCATGACCTCTTTCTTGAAGTACGTATGGTTTCCTAACACCCCAAACTCACCTGACTTCCCACCCAGGTCACTGGCTGTACCTCCTTGCTGTCCTAATGCCTCTAACAGACTTCAGAGTACTAGAGGGACCCACATTTCTACCTTAGGTCCTCTAGTCTTCATTCTTCCTAGTTAATTTGGACAATGTCCATCCCTGAATCATCCAAATTCTTCTATAGAGGTTGCACTGATGACTTATGGCTCCCAATTTTCTATCTATAGCTGGATTTCCCTGTGAGTCCTAGACATGCAAACACTACTATCTCCTTAATATCCCACCTGCAAGTGTGATAGGCGTCCCAAACTTAACATGGGCAAAAACCAATCTTTTGTTTTTCCCCTTCAAAATGCACTTCTCCCCTAACTTTGTTGGTTTTGCTCCAGTAAGTCATCAGTGTCTGTCTACTTCTCTCAGCACATTTCCTGCTTGAGTTTGCACAACCATCATCTCTCCCTGGACTATGTCAACAGCCTCTTTCATAGGTCCCTGCTTCCTCTCTTGCCCTCTAGTGCAACCTCCATACAAGAGCCTCTGAATGCTTATATCATATCCTGTCCTTCCTTGTCTAAAATCCACACTTGAATAAAGTTCTGGTTCCTCATCGAGTTCTTCAAGAGTCTAAAGCAAGAATTGATAAACTGTTGTTGTCCTTGAGGCAAAGAAACCCCCCCACCTTCTACCTCCTTTTAAAATAGAAATTTAATGGAACACACCCCATCAGCTTGTATATTGATTATCTATGGCTGCCTTGCCACTTTTAGGGTAGAATTGAAGAGTGTTGGGAATTAAGACTGTGTGGCCCACAAAGCCTAAAATAGTCACTGTGTGGTCCTTTACAGAAAATGTTTGTCCTTCCCTGTTCTAGATGAGCTGGCTCCTCCCTCATGGCTCCCTTTATCCTCTGCCTTCTCCACAATGTTCTGGTCACACTGTTCTGATTTCTCTTCTTGCTCCTGCTGAGCCTTCCTCAGCATCTTTGCACCTGTAGTTCTTGCTCGGTTTGTCCTCCCCCTACATCTTCACATGACAGGCTTCTTCAATATTTAGGACTCAGCTCAAATGCTCATTCCACAGAGGTTACTATTCCAGGTAAAGCATCCCCATGCCAAATCTCTTCTTCCAGATTGGGGTTTCTGAGACACCCCAAACAATTTCCTGTACAGATGTTCTGCCATTAGTGACTAATTTGGTGTGTGTAGAGATTATTCTCCTTTTAAGAGTTTCTTATAAAAGATAAACAGCCTCAGGCAAGGAAGCACTTGGTCAAAGGTGAACTCACAGCTGTCTGCACGTGGGTCTCTGAAGAATAGGGAAGTGGGAGGTGGAAGTCAACACGTGTCCGTTTTAGCCATTCTTAGCAATGTGTATTTAATGACAGAGAAGGATGTTGTCTCTGTGATTAAGTAAGTAAAGGCAGATTCTAATCTAGGGTATCATACCTGGTGTGTGTAGCGTGACCCACTTTCCATACACAGGAGAGGGAGAGCTGAAGACCCTGTGCCTATTAACGCTGTTAGTCCACCACTATTGTGATTTTACAGTTAGACTGTTCCAGCGGCTGCTGAAGGGCTCCCTTCCTCTTGGTTCCAATATGATCTGCATACAGCTGCTAGGTTAAAGCATAGCTCAGATCATATACCTTTTTAAAAGACTTTCTGATCATGTAGCTGCTCAAATTAGCCTCCACCCAAGCAGCTGCTCTCCCTGGCCACAATGCTAGGTGTACTTCTCATGTGGGAGAAGTCAGGAATCCTGAAGGGCAGGTGTGTGGTGTCCACGGTCACTTCCTGATGGCTTGTCTGAGTTCGCAGGTGGAAAGATCCAGCTCTGAGGACCAAGGAGCGCTGTCACCTAGATTATCCTTGCAGGGTGTTAGCTTTAGAAGAGTGCCCACTGGCCATGCCTTAAAGCCCCAGAGAGAATTATGGGTCTGGGAAAACAGCCCTCAGATAATTTAATAACAGGGAGCTTCCTTGGGTGGTTCCCAAGTGCCATGAATCCTTCCAGGTCCTGGGGCTCTGCAAGAAGCAAAACAGCAGTAGAAGGGATAAGTCAATTGCTGCAAAGAGCCTCTTCCCTCCCACCACACACACACACACACACAAATAAGTCAAATAAGTCTCTGGGAAGTTTGATGACACTCTGGGAAACACTGGGGGGCATTTATCTTAATTGCACATTTTCCTTGTATTAGCCTAGATAACTTTCCCTAGAAGAAGACAGTCTGCTTAGTATGCAGGCTACTTATCAAATCAGGCTGCAGCAATAAACATTAGTCTCCTCTGCTGGGTCCATTTCAGTGGGTGCTGACCACCACAATCCTAAACTAGGATTGTGAACTATCATTAAGTGAAAAATAGATTGTTGTAAAGTAGGTGTCGTATTTGTAAAAGAATGTTAAAAATATACATTATGCATTTAAAAAAGAGTGAAACTCAGTGCAACAAATATTGAAAGTGGTGATATTTACTTATTTGTGTATGTGTGTACAAAGCCCATGTGTTTATCTTTTATGACCAATGTGCATTATTTTTTTTTTTTGGAAATACATAAAAGCATTCCACAGAAGACACAAAACATTTCTGTCATCCCCCAAATACCTTATTGCCCTTTTGCAGTTGACCCCTCCCTTCATCCCCAGCCCTTGTCAAAGCACAATCAACTTTCTCTCTATTGCTTTACCTTTTCCTTGATGTCGTATATCATTTACTAAATACTCTTTTGGGTCTGGATACTTTCATTTACCAGAATTCATCTGAGACTCATTCACTTAGCTGTGTCCGTCAATTTTTGTATTGCTCACTAGCACTGCATTGTGTGGATGGTCTATTTATCCATTCACTGGTTGAAGAACATCTGAGGGCCATTGCTTCTAGTTTTAAGCAATTATGGATAAAGGCACTATAAATATTCCAGTGCAGGTTTTGTGTGAACATAAGTTTTCGTCGTCGTCTTTTTTTTTTTTTAACCCAGGAATGGAATTGCTGGATCATGTAGTAAGTATTTGTTTAACTTTATAAAATGAAACTCGAAGAGTTTTCAAAAGTGCCTTTACCATTTTGCATTCCCATTAGAAATGTATGACAGATATAGTTGCTCTACATCTTTGCCAAAATTTGTTGATATTCTCTTACTCATTCTAATAGGTTTATATACCAGACTCATAGTTATTCAAATGTATTTCATATACATTTTCTACAAATAATGATGTTGTACATGTTTTCATGTACTTACATCCCATCCATATATCTTCTTTGCAAAAGGGTCTAGTAAAATCTGTCAATTTAAAAAATTGGTTTGTTTGCTTTTGTATTATCGCTTGGAGAGTTTTTTATATATACACTGGAATCAAAGACTACCAGATAAGTGTTTTGTAAATATTTTGTCCCATTATATAGCATGTCCTTTTGATCTCTTTTTTTTTAAATTTTTTTTTTTAAGATTTTATTTTATTTATACATACAAGCTGGGGTACAGGCCAGAGGCGTGGGGCGGCGAGAGGGTTCACCAGAGACAGAGTGGGGAGCAGAACAGGCAGATCAGAAGTACACTGCTGAGGGGAGCAGCAGGTGAGGCAGGAGAGGTCTGCCACACCATGTGGGATTCTCCCCAGCCGGGCGTCGAACTCGCATCGCTGCTGCCGACAGCTCCACAGCGCAGCGCTCAACCGCTGCGCCACCTGGGAGGCCCTCCTTTTGATCTCTTAACAGAAGAGTGAGTATTTTAATTTTGATAAGGTCCAAATTAATCATTATTTTCTTTTATGAATCCTACATCTGATGCTTCACTGAAGAAATCTTCATCTAATCTAAGGCCACAAATGTTAGCTCATTTTCTGTAGCAGTTTTAAAGTTTTAGGTTTCATGTTTAGGTTCCTGATCCATTTTGAGTCCTTTCAAAAATTTTTTCATCTGATATCAAGCATGGATCAAGGTTTACTTTTTTATTGACTGTCTAATTACCAAAACCAGTTTTGTATGAGCTGTAACATAGGTCACTTGACAGTCAAGTACACATATAGTTAATTATAACATATTTTCATATGTGTCCTTGGTAGGTCCTTCAATTATTCAGTTAGTCAAGAGTTTCTCAAGTTCCTGCTATAATCCAAGATACTAATTGTAAATGACCACTGCCTCTAAGGTGTTTATCATTTAATGTGGGTGAAACCTGTTGATAGGAACTACAATATGATGCAGGGAGAAATAATCGTCCATCCAAACATAAAATCTGAATCATTTCCTCATTCATACTGAGAGTCTAATAAGTTATCCAGGAAGAAGCTATGAGACATATGGAGAATGGAGATGACCAAATGATTGACAACCCCTTGACGGACATGTCAGAAATGTCAGATCAGAATTTCTGAATGCTTCCTTATTAAAGAAGTCTAAGGGGCATATTGAAAACCTCGAGAACTGGTGAGAAGCTTCATCTTCTAGACTACTCATTTTTTAGCTTTAGTCACTTCAGCACTCTGGGTCTTAGTTTCTATGTATATAAAGTAAGACACTTGGACTAGGTGCTCCCTGTGTTCCTTTCAGCATAAAAGGAATTTTTGTGCAAATTTGGTGCTATAGCACTATAACAGTGAAGATTATAGTCACAGCAGGCGAGTTGTTAAATGCTAGACTAAAATATGTAATTAGTGAACCCTTAAACAAATATTGTATATGGGTGGTAAAGAAATAAAGAGATATTTTACATAAATTAAAATTATGAAAGTCTTATATGCCATATATTTTTGAGTGGTAAAGAACATTCATGAGAAAATAGACTAGCAGATATTGTTGATATTTCTAAAAACCATATAACAAGATTCTGCACAAAGTTTATTACAGTAATTCTCCCATACCAGTTATAAGTCAGTCTCCCTCCATAAAATCCAAGAAGATCCTTAGGATAGGGGCGGGGGTGGGGGGTGTGTGAAGCGGGGAGACTCTTCAGGGTGATGAATTGAAAAGAGCAGGATCCAAGGAAAGGATTGGCTTCAGTTAACATTGTATGTGTCATGTGGAAAAGAATGAAACTGATATCAAACACCTCTGATTTTTGAGTGTCCCATGGGGACATACTCTTGCGTAATCTTATAAAGTTGGATGTTGTAATTATATATTCAAGGTGATGGGTAGCCAAGGAATTAAGACCAAGGACAGTGACTCGGGAGTCCCAAAAGGTGGTAGTCTCTAGACTTAAGAGCTGGTGTGGCCCCAAATAGAAAAACAGGTGTAACAATATCACTTACCCCTAGTGGGATCCACTTAATCCTGAATAAAATATGGATCCGTAACATATCCTATTGTTATACATTGTGAGGGCCTCTAGACCAGGAAACTGTGAGCCAAATTCTGGTGGCTGAGTGTTGAGGAAGACACAATTAAAATTTAATGATTTATGTAGAGGGTAGAAATGCTGCCACATAAGGCCAGATGGAAAAAAAAGGGCTCAGTTTAGAAATAAAAAAAATTAGCATGGTTTGTGATCAGTCCTAAAAGTATTTATATTCAGAAGAGAATACATTTATGTTTGCAAAATGCTGGAACACAGAGGAAGACCAGTGAAACTTAAAAGTGCATACATAATGTATCTGACAGTTATGAATCTCATTACCCTAAAAGAGATCAAGAAGGATAATTTGAAATGTTTCGTGTAAAAATTAGCTAAAAAGCTTTTGGACTCAATCATCCATTGATTTAAAGGAATCAAATGTTTTCAGGATGATATCATGGAAGGGCTGTTTGTCATCTTGATTTCAGGAAGCCAAAAGCCAAACAAAATTTCTTCCACATTCAACCAGATCATACAAAGCAGTAACTTTTATGTTGGGTTCTAAGGAATTTTGTACTGTGGGAGCAACTACAGTTCATCAAGGCTAAAATTTACATTTGGAGGAAATGGCTTTCTGTAGGTTTACTTTTCCCATGCTAATCTCCTAACAAAATGAGCAACCAGTTCCCAAGGTGATACCCTCCCTTACAACAGTGGTTCTGGCTGTCTTCGCAGAGAAAGGAAATGTTAACTGCCCTGTTCATTAGCTGGACATTTCTGTACTAATCACACTGAAATATTTAGATAGTAATAATAAGCATCCAAGTGAATTATTAGTCTCACTCAGAATCTAAAAGAATGTCACACTTCAGGCAACTAATAATAAAAGTAAAATTTGCATTTCACTTTTTGAAAACTGAGGAAGTGATGAGGCCACATGAATAGAAGGCAGCGAATGTGAAACATTTGCTAGTTTCATCACTTAAAACTTACAACAAAGATAACCCAATGCATACATATTTAGACTATTGTAAAATCAGCGGGATTACTGTGATAAGATTCACTAAATGAGTAGTCAAAAATTAAGTGGTCAAAATCATCCTTCTTTGAAATTTTTTAAGAAAAATCCTGATGGTTCCAAAGGGACTTAAGAAATCGGTGGGGAAAAAAAAAAAAAAGAAAGAAATCGGTGGGTAGGCCATGCTTGGTCAGTGGTGGAAGTGGCTTAAAAGAGTCAGAACTCAGATTCAAGTGGGTCCCATCTCTGACTCTGCTACGCTGGTTTCCTGTGATGCTACCCTAAAATACACAGCTGTCTTGAGAACTGTCTAAACATAATTTCTTCCTCTAAAAAGTCAGTTTCTGAAAGAGACATGTATTTCTCCATTGTTCTTCATCCTTGACCTATGCTAAGGTCACGGAGTACATGCAAAGTAACAGACCCATTCTTACCCTCCTATTCTTAGTCTAAGCCTCTTTTGGTTGTTTGTGTTTCCCTGCCAAAGAAGGAAAAAACTGGGAGACCAGATAAAACTGAGCTCAGCTAAAGAAGACTCAAGGATGTTTGGCATAACTTCTACAACCCACTGCTGAGGGAATTTAAATGGCTGCTGTGACCCTCTTTGAAGGGAAAACTTATGTAAGATTCCTGTTAAA
Organism: Scalopus aquaticus; assembly: GCA_004024925.1. NCBI lineage: Eukaryota > Metazoa > Chordata > Mammalia > Eulipotyphla > Talpidae > Scalopus > Scalopus aquaticus. The sequence goes on along the minus strand of PVIJ01002169.1, from coordinate 101,415 downwards.
TTTGCTCACGGTCTGTATAAACTCAGTCAACCAGTTGAGTAAATTACCTTTGTTTTCACTTAAGGGATATTGACTAAGAATTCTAGGTCGTATCCTTCTGGGAGGCTGAATTCAACCAATACGCACAGGCTAAGCTGCCATAGTTGTTAAAAATAATGAAAGTATTTTGGTACCCTTTGAAAATGAGCTGCTGCATGAGCCACTTGTCCTGTAGGTTTACTTTTCCCGTGCTAATCTAACAAAGTGAGCAACCAGTTCCCAAGGTGATACCCTCCCTTGCAACAGTGGCTCTGTCTTTGCAGAGAAAGCTGCTTTCTGGACACAGATCTCTGCCACTTCCTACAGGGAGATACTTGACTCTGGGGGCTTTGCTCCAGTATTGTGGTCCCCATTCTTTACCGACTGTTAAATATGTCTATTACCTTCAGACAACAGTCATAAGTTACTCTGGCCACCTAATCAGGAACATACTAAAAAGCAACCCAGTGCAGAAGTGTCCTTGGGTAGAGATGGAGAAGAGACTACCTCAAATTTGCCTCGAGATGCTGAGGAAGGGGCTCTTAGTTCTGAGGTGTGATTGGTGGACCATATGATAAGGGTTCTCCTTGGTCCTGAGTAGTTCAGCAATACCCATCAACTATCTCTAGAGATGCCAGGAAGGAGACAGAGCATAACTGAGAAGCCGTAGGAACCCCAGAGGGGGAAAGTCCTATGTAAATATGCAAGAGGATTAAAAATAGAAAAAGAAATTTAATCCAAGCCGCAGTATATTTTCAGACTGCCAAGGTCCTGAACTCCTGTTTCTTACGCACCTCAATGTGAATGGTGTTCTTACCAAAGTAAGAGAAAATTTAGCTCAACTGAAGGACATATAAGGGAGGTTAAGGGAACAGTTCCAGACGGGGTAGGATAAAAATGCAGAAAGAACATATAATTCCTTTAAAGAGTAAATCCTACCAAAGGCCCCAACCCAACACATGCATGTTTGCCCTCAGAGCTCACTCACTTACAAAGTGTCCCTTTGGAATATGGAATAAAATTTGGCCATGCAATAAGATTTTATTCATTTAGTGTACATTTATTTTGTTTACAAATTTGATCTGAGTTGAAAGTGGAAAATACAAGGGCATGCCTCCCTAAAACTTTCAAGCAAATGATATATTTATTGTGATCATGCCTTCCATCCCCGTTTCTATTACTTTTTTCTCTTCTGTGATCAACTTAAGTCCTTCTGAGAGACAAGCGTTGTTTTGCTTAAATGATAGTCCCTTTCACAGAGGAACTGAGGTTCACATTTCATTCAGGATGAATCACTCCCAGCAGGCTTTGGGGCACCATCAGGAGAGATGGAGAAGGCCTTGGGGTGCTTGGTTCACTGTAATTCACATGACATTTTGGGGGCATGGTGGTTATGTTCATGCAGCTGGGAGGGTTCTTCTCAGAGCCAGGCACTAGCAGGAGGGATTTATCTTAATCAGCTTGGGCTTTTATAACAAACTTATTATAGACAGAGGGCTCAAATGACTGACACTTTTCACAGTTGCGGATGCTGGAATTCCAAGGTCAGGACACCAGCATGGTTCTTGGCGTTCTTCTTGCTGTGTCTTCACTTGCTGGAGAGACAGAGAAAAATTCCTGATATCTCTTCCTATCAGGGCACTAAACTTGTCATGAGGGCTCCATGCTCACGACCTCATCTAAATTTATCCACTTCCCATAGTCCTCACCTCCAAACACCATCACACTAGTGATTAGAGTTTCAATACATGAAACCTGGAGGATATCAAGTCCTATATGGATATCAAGTCTATATAGAGCTTGATAGAATTTGAACTGAGGACTATTTTGACTTCCCAGATGTTGGCACCATGAGCTGCATCATTACTGGACGTGCGCCAAGGGGAGTACTGGCACCAGCAGAAAGGAAGTCAGCGAAACAGTAGGGAGGAAACAGAGGGAAACTACTTGGAATATTTATTATGGACAAAGAATTGCTGGCCCACGATAATAATAAAAAGCAGATCAGCTTAAGTCACTTTCATGACTAACTTTACATTTTCTACAGAAAATGTGTCTTTATTTACTGCACCAGGCTAAGGAGTGGGGTTAGCTGGGTTCCTCCCGTGACATGTACCATCACCCCCTACTTAACTCACCCCTGCACCAGAGGGTGCAGCTCTGGCTCACGTTTCTGAACACCTATCACAATTGTCCTGAGGACTGAAGTCTGAGCAATTTTCTTATTGGTAAAGTTACAAAAAAGGACAGAGGTAGGGCAGGGAACGTGGTCTTGATGTAGACTGAGGGCATCACCTCTGCCAGGAGGGGAAAGAAACAGACTCTTGCATCGCCTAGGCCTGCTGTTCAGTCTCTGGTGACTGCAACATCACAGGAAGCCCAGCTTGTGTCCTCTGGTTGCCAGGGCAATTTAAAAATAGCTTCTGCAACCAGAAAAGGGGGAAGGGAAAGAATGAAGATAAGTGCCTTTTGGAGGAAAATTCCAGTGAAGAATCTTGCTGAGGCTGGGTCTGGAGTGGGAGGGTCTTGTGTTTACTGTGTTTCCTGCCTGAAAAACTACCTTTGTGCCAAGGGTCTGCTGTGGGCTCTTTCTGGAAGGACTCAGCTCCCTCTGGAGAAGGTCCTGTTTACTCCTAGGAATGGCAGTGGAGTACGTGGGCAGCTCTGTGTAAGAAAAAGAAGCACTGCACACATTTAGACAATCACTCTTCCTGCTCAAGGTGGCGTGTTACAAATCAAACCTGTGGACACAGAAGCCCTAATGGGATAGGACCTTGTGCAGGGAGAGAAACATGGACTCCACTGGGCTTGGGGCAGGTGACATTCTCATCAACTTTTCACACCAGGATTTCCCGTTTTTTGGTATCAAGATGAATGGACAGGTACTCCTTATTGGATAATACTAGCCAGACCCCCAGGCAGATGATACCTTAACTTTAGGACATTTCCCCCATTGAATGTGAGGCTTTGAGACCAAGTGTCCAAATAAACTCACCAGTTGATTTTGAAAATTACTCTGTCGTTGTCTCAGGAAGCAACTGTGGTTTAAAACTTTCTCCATTTCTTCACTTTCCACTTAAGACACCTACCTCACTGCTACCAGGCTTTGGGAGAAACCAATAGCACTTCTTTTTTCAGGAAAAGATTCAAGTCCCTGACATTAAGCAGTGTGAAAAACTTCCTTGTTAAGCAGTTTTTGACCTCTCAAAGAAGTAACCAAAATGAATTATAATACTCTGGTAGAATGTTGTAAAGTCATAGGAAAAAAAAAGCTATTTTAAGAATTTTTTAAAAAGATTATTTATGCATAAAAGCTGGGGTACAGGCCAGAGGCGTGGGGCGGTGAGAGGGTTCACCAGAGACAGAGTGGGGAGCAGAATAGGCAGATTGATGGAAACACACTGCAGAGGGGAGCAGCAGGCGAGGCAGGAGAGGTCTGCTGTGCCATGTGTAAATCTCCCCAGCCAGGTGTCAAACTCGCGTCACTGCCGACAGCTCCACAGCGCAGCGCCTAACCGCTGCGCCACCAGGGAAGCCCATAGAAAAATTTTAAAGATGTTCACAATAATAAAAAACAGGTTGCCAATGAGCATGCAAATCTCCATTTTTAAAAAATATGAAATATATATAAATATTATATCTTATACATATAATTATATGTGCATGTGTAACTATATACACATATAGTAAAATACAAAGTGATAGCAGATTGTTTCTGGATAGTTCAATTATAGTAATTTGTTAAATATATTTTCCCCTATATTTCATCTTTTCTATAAGGGACATTGAAAACATCCTAGTGCAATTTTACAAAGACATTGTTACCAAGGTGAGATTTGTGTGTTTTCCCCTTAGTTGCATCCATTCGAAGGAAACTAGTGTCCTGGTTACAGAAGTAGCCTTCTCTTAGAGACTCTCAGAGAATGTAAAGCAAAGACAGAGGCTCCGTGGAGACAAAAAATGGACTAGATGACCTTCCTATTGGCTAAGTTCAAATCACTTCTGGATGCTAGCTTGCCAATAACTTTCTGGAGGAAACTAACCAGAACCCTCTCCGTGGTCTAGACTTGTTATCAATCAAAATGTTCTTCCTCACATTAACCCCCTCCACACTGGCCTGTAGATCATTCCAAAGGGGCACAGGGATGAACAAGAACTCAGGAAACAGCCCAGACAGACTCAGCATTCCATGCCCGGGCACCATGCTAAGAGGAAGCAGGAGGCCCCCTGAGCACCCTGACTGCTTTGGGCTTACTCTATATGGTGACACAGACCAGGCAGACAAAGTCTCACCTTGCGCAGGTTTTGGTGTCTACTCTCTGCACCAAGACTTCAGCTCCTTTTGCAAAACGAGGAGTTAAACTCGACAAACTCTGAAGTCTCCTTCTGGCTCTAGGATACACCAAGAGTGGTTCGGAGGCAAGCAATTGCTTCTAAAGTGTTTGGATGTTCCTAATCCACCTTTGCCTTCTGAAATCTTTGATGTGGTCTGAACCGCAGGCCTAAGACCCAGGCATACATTGGAGGCCTACAGACTATATGTACCCACAGAAATAGGCTGGTTCACAGAGTTGTGAGGGCATAGGATTTTAAAGGAAAAAAAAATCACTTATCAAATATTTCATAATAGGCACATTTTGAATAAAAGTGTGTATTTATGGATTCTCTTGGAAAATTATAAAATCTGGCAGAACTGGACCCTCATGGTAATGGCTGGCTGGATCTGGTGGTGGATGCCCCTTTGAGAGGAGTTTTCTGTCTTTCCCAGGGTCCACATACCTCATCATTCTCTCCCATCCAGGGCTCCAAGGCTGAATAACACTATTATCAGATCTTTTTTTATTCCTTCATGCTACATAGTTGGCCTTTGGAAACATCTGAGTTTGTAATTCTGAAAATAAAAGTCCTTTGGGGGCCAAGAGCACCTTTGTATCCTCCACAAAACTTAGCTCAATAAGAACACAAGGAGGTCCTCAATAAATATTTGTTAAATATGTGTGGTTTGTGCGACTGTGGCCCCTGAGATGGACACTGTTTTGAGATGTGGAGACATTTGCATGTAGAAGTGCTCATATGACAGAAAAGATACATTAATTATATTATTTATATTATTATATGATTATATTATTTCTAGCTACCTAGAATGAAAGACTTGGCAGACAAAGTCAATTACCCCCTGTGTTTGGGGATTTACTTGTTCCCACCTGTGTGAACCCCTCCTTTTCCCCTTACTCGCTCTGAGAATAGGCCCCTGGAGACCACTGGCTTTTCCCTCATGTGGCCTTATTTCTAGTCCTGATGTTTCCTCAACTTGTGTTCTAGGAGGCTGAACTTAATCCAACTTCTCACTAAAGAGCAGACTTGGCAGACATCTCCATGGAGATAGAAAAGCAACTCCAGCTTCTCTCACATGTCACTTCTAAACACTCAGTTTAAAACACAAGAACATATTTTTTATGTGCCAACCATCCAAAGGCAGATTTTCATCCTGTTTATTTGCATTATGAGTTTGGATAAGCTGCCAATAAATACAGAGATGGCAGTTTCTAGAGCTATGCTGGGAGGTAAGAAGTCAGTGACTAGTAGTGCTTAGTTATCATGCAGCCTCTGCTCCATTAATGTTTCTATTCCTCTGATGGTTCTATCTTTGGTCAAAGGAAAACATGCTGCAGATTTAAAGAGTAAGTTAACAGCCAATTAACTTAAAGTAAATGACTTGAAGGTAATAATATTATATGTGTATATATAGATTATTTAGAACTAGGGTAACCTTATAAGCTATTACTCAAACCAGGACACTTTGGCGAGTGAGAGGGTGTGTTAACTGCACAAGACCCTGAGACTAAGGGCATAAATTGGGACCTGGAAATAGGAAACCTGGTATTTATGCTTATCCCATTTGAAAATCAGATGTGTTCATTAAAACAGCCTTGGGCAAAGGTTTTCATTCATTGTAAGGCTGGATGCTTCATGAAAAAATTTTTGAGCTACTTACAGCAAAACCTATTGTAGTGAAGAGAAAGAGGTCACAGACCATCAGGAGAAATTGTCTTGCCCTCTGTTCTTCAAACAAAAAGCCACTGTTTTCAAACGCAGGGAATGTGTGTGGTTTGTGCGACTGTGGCCCCTGAGATGGACGCTGTTTTGAGATGTGGAGACATTTGCATGTAGAAGTGCTCATATGACAGAAAAGATACATTAATTAACTTGTGAAATGCTTCCTCTGGAGCTTCTTGCATAATAAAGTGTCTATTTCCAGTAGTGCTAAGCATCTGTTTTTTTTTCCTTTATGCGTTCCAATTCATAGTTTCAAAGATTCTCACAAATTAGGACTCTATACAAAGATGCCTGAGAACTATTTCGCAGAATTAAACTTTCATAAAACTATCTTTCTGACCTTCACTGAGCATAATCCCTTCTAGCTCCATCCATGTTACTGCGAATGGCAAGAGTTTGTGTTTTTTTGATTGCTGAATAGTATTCCATTGTGTGTGTATACCACATCTTCTTGATCCAGTCATCTATTATTGGGCATTTGGTTGTTTCCTTATCTTACCTATTATAAATAGTGCTGCAATAAACATAGGAGCACAGGTATCCTTTTGAATTAATGTTTTTGTGCCCTTTGGGCAGATTCCCAGGAGTGGAATTGCTGGGTCATATGGTAACTCCATTTTTAGTAGTTTGAGGAACCACCACACAACTTCTCATAGTGGTTGAACCAGTTTGCATTCCCACCAGTGGTATAGGAGAGTACCTTTTTTTCCACATCCTGGCCATCATTTGTTGTAGCTAGTTTTTTTAATATGTGCCATTCTCACTGGTATAAAGTGGTATCTCATTGTGGTTTTGATTTGCATTTCCCTGATTATAAGTGATGTTGAACATTTTATCATATACCCGTTGGCCATTTGCATTCCTCTTTGCAAAAGTGTCTTTTTAGCTCTTCTTTTGGCTGGACTGTGTACTTTGTTTTTGTTGAGTCATGTGAGTTCTTTGTAGATCTTTGTGATCAGTCCCTTATCAGTTGTGGAGTGCAAAAATTTCTCCCAATCAGTAGGGTATCTCTTTGTTTTTGCTAATGTCTCTTTTGCTGTACAGAAGCTTTTTAGTTTGATGTAATCCCAGTTATTTATCTTTTCCTTCACTTTCTTTGCTTTGGGGGATGAGTCATTAAAGATGTTACTGAGATGTATGTCATGTAGTGTTTTACCTATATTTTCTTCTATATAGTTTGTGGTTTCAGGTCTTATGTTCAATTCTTTTATCAAATGGAGTATCTTTAATGGGAGGTGATCCTGCATGGCCTCCTCCCCATGGGCTTAGCACCCTTATATTCAGTCAGTCCATGGGCCCTTGGTTTGTGGCGAGATCTCCAAGACTGAGCCATTTAATTCTCTAGGCAACAGTCAGAGCAACTGATGCAAGAAGGAGCTTGATAAACTACCTTTTGCTGAAGGGTACATGGAGATTTCATGAATGAACATAAGCCAGTTCGTTACAATTATTCTCAAGAGACATTTTTACAAAACCTTATAGCTCAAGACATGAAGGGGCTAATTTTTCAAAATAATGGCGCCAGTGTTCAGGCAGTTTGTAGCTTGTAGTGAATTGGTGAATTGATTTTCAATATCTCTGTCTCATTACCTAGCAATTTATTGAAAGCAAATGTAGGCATTAGCTCTAACTTTCTTGACAACTTCTCTGTGACTTATAGAGATCATCCCCCAAGTCATTTTAGCTGTTAAAGATTCCAAACAGAATAATTGCTAATGAAGTGTTTAGGAGGATGGATTAGTATTTCTAAACTGTGCCCCCTAAGGAAGTATTCTAGGAAAAAATTTAATCCACGATAAAAAATTTTTGTTTACTATAAAGGTCTCCTCTTGGAGATTCAGTTTCCAGTCAGCATATTTAAGCCCTAAGAAGTTTCATTGTACAAAATACATTTAAATTTTCGTTAATCAAGCATTTCCCAAATTTAACTGAAGAGACAAAACTCTATATTTTGCCTCATGCTTCCTTTATGATGTACTGATGTGAAATTTATGTCAAGTGTGTAATTTTGAAAAATGTGTAGAAAAATAGGTGGAATAGGATAGTGTTTGGGCTTTGTCTTAAATCAGGTCCTCAGAAAACAAACTTTGATGTAAGGCCTTGTATGTGTTATGCTACTGGGTAATGCCTCAGAATCAATACCTGTGGGGAGTTAAGGACTAACCCAGGGCGGAGGGAGAACAGTGAAGTGTGTTGCAGTCACCACAAAGGCCTCAGAGATCAGAGTGTATCTCTGGAGCTGGGAGGGTCCCTCCAGTTATTCTGCCTAGAGGCAGAGGGGTGGGTATTCAAGCCCCTTGTCAGCAGACTGTTCATGAGAGGATGCGCCCAGTTAAGTGGCTCTCTGCAGTGGAGGCTAATTCTTGGAGAAGGAAGAAGCTGGAGTCTCCTAATTCCTAGGCAAACAGCCGCTGGGGGATGGAGTACCTTAATCTGGGGGGTGTTTTATGGCTCACTCTGCACAACTTGTATCCATTTTCCTTGTACAATAACTTCTGGGAACAGTTCTTCTAGAATCCTGGCTGGTCATTTTACTTGGGCAAACTTCCAAAAGAAAGGAAAGCTCATGAAGAGTGCAACTGACACTCATCATCTCTTTTGATTACTGTTCCAGAGCCCCTCACTCACAGCTGGAGCTGTGGGTGTAGGTGGCTGACCTGATGTGATTGGACTTACATCCTTGAGTGATCTGAGCCTCATGACCACAGCTGCTCCATTTCCATTTAGTATCAAGATTGGATACTGAACATTTGCTTTCTGTCCCATTGAGACACAGTAGCCCTACTGTAGGGTAAATGAAGAATGATCAGGATTTTCTGCCCCACCACTATTAGCATTAATGATAGACCCCTGTGGCCCTGCATTCCGTGCCTGATGGTGGGCACCTGAAGTGGGATGTGGGCGTGTGTGGGTGGGCACAGCTGGGCCTGGAGAGACTGAGCATAAAAGGGCGGCGTCACAGAGGAAGCAGCAGCAGCAGCAGCAAACAGGATGTGGTCGCAGAGACCACAAGAGAATGCCAGAGAGCCCAAAGAGAATAAAACTTTGCCAGGGCTTAGGAGACCTGCTAGCCTCTTGGCCTCCTGACCTCCTGGCCCCCTGCCCCCCCCCCCCCAATGCCTTGTACCTTTTTGCTTCTGAGAATAATGCAGAAAGATAAGTAAAAGCCTGAAAAAGCCACCGAGGGCTCCAGGCCTCCTCTACCCGTCTGCCTGAATCATAGGAAAACTGCTCTGTACCTTGCTGGCACTACACCTACCTTCTTATAATCTGGCCAAAACCTCTGCCAGCATTGTGCCTGCTTTTCTCATCTGCTATTCTTGTGACACAAGAAGTCAAAAGTGAAACCCTAAAAAGTTTAGTGGGATATTGCTGTCGGGAGCATTCGTTTTCTGAATCCTCTAAGCTCATCAACTTTTGAGTTTCGGATGGGAAATAAATTCCGCAAGCAGGTTAGCAGGAGGGATGGACAGTGGGGAAATTCCTCATTCCTTCCCTATGGTCTGGGCTTCTCTGTTCTGCCCACTGAGGATGCACCATTAATGACTATTGGGTTAGAGCAGCAGCTTTCAATTTTCAGTCTCAGGATCCCTTTACACTTTTAAAAGTTATTGAAGAACCCCAAAGAATATTATGTGGGTGATAACTATCAATATTGTATTAGAAGTGAAAACTAAGAACATGCTGAAATACTTTTTTTCATTTGAAGGTAACAATGAGGAACACATTGTATGTTAACATAAATAATATCTTAAAACTATTATGGAAGTACTTTTGACCTAAAGGAAACTTCATAGTCATCCTGAAATGTCAAATTGGCCCAGAATATGAGCATAATAAAGGATGAAACTTGGTGAATGAATTTTATTTGCTTTGATTTATAGTACTTGAATATTGAAAGAAGCTATGCAATGTGTTAAAATATGGGGAAGTTTGGTTCCTTTAATGGGCTTGCCTCCTTGATTTACTAACTAATGCCTTTGCCAGTAATAGGAAGGGTTATTTTCACTTTCTGTATAGGTTGTCTAGATAGCAAAAGGTCTTTACATTAACTTTGTTGTATTCCTAATTACTAAGGAAAAAAGGATTTTCAGTTATGAAAGAACTTACACATTTTTGTTTATTTAAAAATGTGTTGCTATTTTGAATAAATAGATAATATAATTTTCAGGCACTCATCCCCTCAATCTAATCTCCAAATATTCTCTAACAACTTTCATTTTTGCCATCTTCAAATCAGCTCCAAATGTAGAAATTTAGGAGAGTAGGGCTGTTTCAGTACATCTTTTACACTGTAACTGACTTGGAGATTTCTCAAAGAGTCCCTGAAAAATCACAAAGTTTATGAAAAGAGAGGTGCTAGAAATAAATAGGGTTTCTTGATACGTTGCTATTGAAAAGTTTCATGGAAAAATTTGTCAAATCTGGCAAGATACTCAGGCTTCTTAGGATAAGCTTGTAAAGGTAAAATATTATTAATATAAAGTTTCAGAAATCATGATTTGTGGGTAGTCCCTGAATATTTTCAAGTGTCCTCACTTTTTATAAAATGTTTTAACTTCAGAAGAAACACTGACCAAAATTGTCAGTTTCCTATATTTCTCAAAAAACTGATGCTGCTTTTCCTGATATTTGTCAACAACATAGTGTTTGTCAAAATCTCAGTCATTATTTAAAATATTAACTTTGTTACAGTCTTCTTTAATTTGAATCTAGTATCTTCTATGCAACTGATTCTCAGCTGGGGATGCAAATCAGAATTACCTTTTAAATTTTATAAAAATACAGATGTCTAGGCCTTATGCTATATTTACTGATTTTTTTTTTATATTCTTAGTATATGCTTGGTATAATCTTGGTATGTTTTACATATATTATATCTCAAAATTATTATAATATAGCTCCAGGTTATTTTCTCTACAAAATTATGTTTATCCATTTTTACAATTTCTCTGAAAATAGGCTTCATCGTTATTCTGAAACATGCTGTCTAAAACTTGTTTGGGATGCCTTTCCCATCTTATTAAGCATGTCCAGAAGCAATGGAATTTCCTTATCAGTTGTATCATTCCCTTTATGAACTCTCATTAGACCCTTATGTTTGAAAATTATCAGTACTAAATTAACCACAGTCATTTACTCTATGGTTTAAGATAATTTTTATTTACTCTCATGCTGGCCCGAAAACTGTGCTATCTGCTATAGATCTGAGCTTTTGTCTTCAACACAGAGGAACCATCTCAGAGCCCCATGGAAAGAAAAGTGCCAGTGTAGGGTAAATGAGTTAATCAGGCTTCTTTACGCCCTCTCTCCGCTAGCTTCTGTGCTACCACCTGCGGCCTTGCACTGCTCCCACGATTATGGACACCTGGGCCCAGGGAGCATGGGTGTAGGGTAAATGAAGGAATGGTCAGGATTTTCCGCCCTACCACCATTACCACCAATGATAGATCCCTGCGGTCTGATGGTGGGCACCTGAAGTAGGGTATGGGCATGCGTGAGTGGGCACACCTGAGCCAGAGACTGGGGTTATAAGTAGCAGCGGCAGCGGCAGAAGTGGCAGAGCAGAGAACAGCGGGTGGTGGGCGAGACCACAAGAGAACCCTAGAGAGTGCAGAGAGAGTAAAGACTTGCCGGGGCCAGGAGGGAGGCCTGCCAGCCTCCTGGTCCCTCAGTCCCCCCTGCCTGCCCTGTATCTGGTTGCCTCACTACAAAAGATCATTAAAAGCCTAAAAAGCCACCAAGGGCTCTAGGACTCCTCCTTTCCCATCTACTCAGATGTTAGGGAACCTGCTCCTGAGCCTTCCTGCTGCTATAATGGGCATGCGAGTGTGTAGGTGTGTGCTCCTGGGCCTAGAAGGGAGGCTATAAAAGGGCAGCGTCACTCTGAGGGGAGAATACAGCTATGACACTACTACTACCGGATGACACCAGAAGATATAGAGAGTGTGGAGATGCTGGGGCCCTGCCGCTCTGCCTATTGAACCTGGTTCCCTGCTTCAACATTGCAGGCCTGTACAATCCCACGAGGGCTCCAAACTCTCTTTATCCATCTGCTCAAATCCACGAATCGGCCCACCCTGGGCCCTAGAGCCATGCACTACCAACTATTGGCATATCAAAGAATAGATTGTTGGGTACAGATTTCTGATGTGTCACTTAGGCAACTTTCAGAGCAGACCAGGACTGCCAAAACAGTTAAAATCACATAGGTTTGAGATTAGTGTGATCCAGGAAATAGGAATTAATAACATAGGACTAAAACTGATAAGGAATTTTTTATTGTTGCTACAAAAGCAAATGTCTTCTTTTTATTCATAAATTCTATGTAATCTTAAATTCTCTGTAAATTGTATAAACATAATTTAGCAGATTCTGCTTTTTTACTCTGAAATATAACATTTAAAAGTTATATCTGATTCTCACTGATTCCCTTGAAACCAAAAACTTACTAAATCTTCATATTTTCATGGCAACGTAACTATTTGTATAGTTTCAGTAAAAAATCTGTCTTGTTTTTTTAACCAAAATATAGTTGGGAAAATCAATTATGCAACCAAGACTTTGCCTAGATGTCATCTTTGAGAGTGACACTTTAATGGAACTTGGGGGGGGGGTGTCAATGCTTATAAAGTCTTTCCAGGAAAACTGGCCTGAGAGCTGCCTCACAGGGTCCCAACCTGAGACTAAAGGATCCATTTGTGTGTTTTGGCAGCTCCTCTCTGGCCATTGGCCCAAGACCAAACCACAGGGGCCTCTCCATAAGCATCCTGAGTCACCTCATGCCATAGCAAGTGATTTGCTTCAATGCAGTCATCAGAGAAAAGAGAAAGAGAAAGAGGATGTCCCAGTGTTTTTATGGCCTAATCCAAGACTCACACTCTTTAATTGTTGTGAGTGACTAAGTCCAGTCCGCATTTAAGGGGTAGGTAATTAAACCCCTCCTTCTGAAGGAAGGCATATCAAAGAATTTGTGGTCACATTTTTAAACCACCACCAGGTCAAACAGAGGTTTGGGAGGTTCCAAAGGCCGACCTTTTCATTGCGGTAGGCTCTCTCCTCACCCTTGGGTAATTGTATGATTTAATAATGAAACGGCCTTGTAGCAGTAAAACAAAACTGACTGTAATTGTGTGCTATGATAGGGGTACAAAGAGTGCCAGGGAAGGACAATAAGTCCAACAGGGCCCATCTTGGGAACTTTATGGAGGAAGTGGCATTTGACATGGGTCTTTTTTTAAAAAAAAGATTTATTTATTTGGCCTCCCTGGTGGCACAGCGGTTAAGCGCTGTGCTGTCGCTGTCCGCAGTAGCAGCACGAGTTTGACTCCCAGCTGGGGGAGATTCCCACATGGCAGGCAGAAGTCTCCTGCCTCGCCCATTGCTCCCCTCAGCAGTGTGTTTCCATCGATCTGCCTGTTCTGCTCCCCACTCTGTCTCTGGGGAAACTTCTTACCGCCCCACGCCTCTGGGCTGTACCCCAGCTTGTTTGCATAAATAAATAAATCTTAAAAAGAAAACAACACTGTGTCACTAAAACAATTGAAGTAAAATAATGTTTAAAGAAAAGAGCTTTGCAGGATTATGCATTAAGGAGTTCGCAAGGACAAGAAGCTGGTTGGGAACAGACACTAGGAAGCTTTATATGTCAGAGTTGGCATTAGAAATCCAGGAAAGGTTTCTGGATAGGCGATTGGTGTGATAGGATCTACGCTTTAGAAGGGTCAGACTGGGGCCATCTGAACACTGCTGGGCCGCCGTGGGGAAGAGGCTGGAAGTCGGATGGTCTGACATGAGACAGCTGAGGTGAACAAGAGTGCTGTACACCCCACAGGGCAGCTCAGAGTATCCATCTTAGCTATTCATGGGAGTCATCTGGGCTGCTTCTTAAACACACTGGCGCCCAGTCCTCTCTTCCCAGGTTCTGAGTGAACTGTTCTGAAGTGGGAGTAGGCAGCCCAGTTGATTCTGATTTGCAACCAGACTGAGAACACCAGCATGCAGACTGAGACAGGGAAGTGAGGATGGTAATCTTCTAAACTCTGAGCAGTTTTAGGTAATCACCCTCTACTCTCATCTCATTTTTCTACTCTCTTGGGTCCTTGTCCCTAAGTATTTTTTTTTTTATTTCTATGTTCTCTCTTGATAATCTCTCTATTTATCTGACTATTCTAGTCTTCAAAGTGTGTCACATTCTCCAACTGCTTATATTCTCCACTACTCAGTAAACTTCCATTTCTTCAGGGCAGCTACTGTCAACTAGATACTAAATAGCAAACAGACAGATGAGATTATTTCATTCTAAATTGTGAATGATTGATAATCCACAACTCACCTAAAGGGATTTGAATTTTTAACTTTTTTCCAAACTTTAAAAAAATTCCACTTACAGAAAAGTTACAAGAAAAAAAAAAGATTTCCCATGTACTCTCTTTTGAAATGTTTTATTTTCTGTCTCTCTTTATACACACACACATATACATATGCACATTCATATTCATTTTTCTGAACCATTGAGGAGGAAGTTGAATGCTTATTCTTAAATACTTTAGTGTGCATCTCTTAAGACTAAGAAGATTTTCCTCCACAGCCATATTACACTCACCAAAATAAGTCCATTAACATCGATGCTATCGACTATTAAACTTTTTCTGATTATCCCAATAATATTGTTTATAGAAAAGAACATCTTTCCACTCTCTCCTTTCTGGTCCAGGGTGTGATACATGATCCTTCATCACATGCTCTTGTTATACCTCTTCAACCTCTCAGGTCCTCACTTGCTTTCTACAATTGATTTGAAGAGCTCAGGTCAACTGTTTTGCTGAATATGCTTCATTTGGGGTTTGTCTAATGCCTTCTCATGGTTGGACCCAGCTTACACATCTTTGGTGGGAACAACAGAAGCAATGCCATGTTCAAGGCCATCCCAT
Organism: Scalopus aquaticus; assembly: GCA_004024925.1. Lineage (NCBI taxonomy): Eukaryota > Metazoa > Chordata > Mammalia > Eulipotyphla > Talpidae > Scalopus > Scalopus aquaticus. Next base: position 86,407 of record PVIJ01002169.1, on the reverse strand, counting down.
CCAGTGTCGCACCTGGTCCACTTGTCTCATTCATGGCACAGTTAACTTCTACCATTCAGTTAGGATGGTTTCTGTCAGGTTTCCCTGTAAAGTTGATAAACATTCTGTTAGTGACTAGTAAAATTCTTGTGGAACTATACTGGGAGATCATATGGGTAGTCTGCAAATATCTGTCTACTTGGTCTAGCATCATGGGTGAGTCTTGCCTGAATCCATGCTTACTATGTTGGTTGCCATATGGCATTTTTTTAATTGGATTCTTCTACACTTATAAGTTGGCTTTTTATTGGAGGGGAGCCTTTTCCTTCTCTATTTGTTTATTTATATGAACACGGTTCATGAATTCCTATTATATTTAATAGGTTGTAATAAATTAGTACCGTTATTTATTTTGATGTCCAAATTGGCTCAAAGTTAACCAAGAAAACCACTTCAAGCTGGTTGGATTATTTGATTTTTAAAAGAGATCAATTTTTCATTCAAATACATCTGCAAATAGAAAGAGAAAGTCTTAAGAGCAAATAAAGTGGAAAGTTTAGGCAGCGTGCCAGGAGGTGACAGTGAGCAGAGTAGCCTTTTCTGGATCAGCGCTCCCCAAACTGTCCTACTATCTCACAGCTTCTTCCTTCTTCCCTGTCCTAAAATGGAAAGAAATGTCTCAGGTCCCCAAACCCTGGCTGTGCGCAGGTCTGTGTGACTGCCCCCACTGCGGTGTTGCTTTAACAGAATAGCTAGTATCCACACCCCAAGATTGTAATTCAAAAGGCAGTTCAGGCAAGCTGGGTATTTTGTGTATTTTAGAAGCCCTCCAGGTGAACCCTGTGCTCAGCCAACACTCCCTGCCCCTATTTACACACACTGCTTCCTTTTGCAGGTGGAGCCAGTGATCCTGAGAGGGACATCAAAGTGTTCTAGGTCACACTGCTAGTGTGATAACTAGGAGAACAACCCAGGTCTCTTGCCCAGGTCAGTGGCTGCTTTTTGCCTGTGTTGTGCTGCCACCCTCCAGTTCTTTGAAAGTTCTGAAGTTTTGTCCCCTTTTGACCCTCTCAGTAGTAAGAATGAGGAATTGACTGACAGGATGGGCAATGAATTAGTTTGTAAATAGGCAGTTGCCTCTGCTTATTTCCTTGATCATTACCTGTAACGAAGTTTGTTTATTTTAAGCTGATCCCCAGAGTTTAATCATTGTTAACTGGAAATAATAATTCCCATTTCATATAGTTGTCAGCATATTAATTTTAAGGATAGTGTGAGGAACGGTCTGACACTTTTGCTAGGGGAAGCATTAACCATTCCCACTGCCCCAATACACACACACACACACACACACACACACACACACACACACAGCACTGATGTCATTTAAGGAAACTCCTCTGGTACCACTTTTCTCTTCCTCATCTATTAACTCTCTACAGAGAACAAAAGTAGAATGCCCTTTCACAAAATAGAGGAAGACTACTGTAAGATAAACTGCTCTCTGGGACCATTCAGAGCTGTGGGCCATGAGAATTTGGCTATTAAACAAAATCAACTTTTAAGTATTTAAATGCCCTTGAGCCTGATGAGCCAAGTTTTCTACCCAATAACAACTCAGCCTCCTACCTTACAAATCTAGAACCCATCCCACAGTAAAGAGAAAATATTACAAACATTTTATGAATATGAGGAACCCTAGCATAGTGTCCATTTACTCAAGCTTCAGCGTCCTTTCAAAACCTCCCATCCATTCTCTTCCTTACAGAAAGCACCTAAGGTCAAGGCCTTCGAGCTTCTGGCAGGATTTCTTTACTCTATCCTTCCACTGTCGCCCAACTTGCTAGTACTTTTGCCTGCAGAAAGGATGGCTCCTCGGATGTAGTGAGAGGAGACTTGGTTTTTGAACCGAAGACAGCCAGGCCCTAGAGAGAGTGACGGTGAGGCTATACTGTTCTGGATTAGGTCGAGCTTCTTTGCCCCCTGGGAATGGAGTAAGGCAGTGACTCCTATGTTTTGAGTAATGTTAGCAAAGGAGCTTGGTGTCACTTCCAGTTAAAAACATTCAGCCTAGGAAAGCATAGCACACTCACAACAACTCAGCAATTAAGGGACCGGTGGTAGTTTGAAAATAGGTTCACAACTTTTTTGACTCTCCTCCCTTCGAAGCAGTGTGTTGCTTCTCTTGAATGTGGCCTATACTGAGTGACTCACTTTTAGTTGATAGAGAATAGAGAAAGGATGGAGTCTGACTTCCAAGTGTCAGGTTGTAAAAGACGTTGTGCTTCTGATCTGTTTTTTCTCTTGGAACATGGATTCTATGGGAAGCCAGCTGCTGTGTCATGCAGGCACTCCACTACCCTGTGGGGAAAACCACAGAGTGTGTGAGGAATCTTGGAAGCAGATCCTTCTGTCCCAATCACGCCAGCAGATGACCACAGCCCCAGCCAACATCTCAACTTAAAAAAAGTTGCATTTTTGCTTTACAGTTCTTACCATATTAATCAGTTTTTAAAAGAAACTAAACTTTTACAGGTCCAATAAGCAATTTAGAAGTTTTTATTCAACCAAAAAGCACCTTGTATAGCTTGCTAACAAGTCCAAAGTAACTCAGCAGTTTTGTTTTTTTTTTAAAGATTTATTTATTTATGCATAGAAGCTGGGGTACAGGCTAGAGGCGTGGGGCGGCAAGAGGGTTCACCAGAGACAGAGTGGGGAGAAGAACAGGAAGATTGACGGAAATACACTGCTGAGGGGAGCAGTGGGCAAGGCAGGAGAGGTCTGCTGCGCCATGTGGGAATCACCCCAGCTGGTGTCAAACTCAGGTCGCTGTGCCGCTGCTGACAGCTCCACAGCACAGCACTTTAACCCGCTGCGCCACAGGGGAGGCCCGTAACTCAGCATTTTTACCTTGAACAGTTTAGACTTAAAGCTTAGGAAAGCACAGGGATTGGGCCACTTAGACAGGTAGGAGTGGTCATGCAGACGCGATTCTGGAAACTGCATCTATGCAGCCATGGAAACGGGTTTGGCCATGTCTATGTGGCTAGAGAAATGGGTTTGGCCACGTCTACGTGGGCGGACTTCAAATCAAAACCATGTACCTAAGTCAAATCTGAATCCCTGACCCTCGAACACTGCAAAATAATAAAAATCTCTTGGTTATGCTACTAAGTTGTGTGACATTTTGTTGCACTACCCTAGATAACAGTACAGGGCTCTTTATTGTTTCCATTGCAACCATGACAATAGGTAATCTTGGCCCAGGTTGGACACTCTCGTGACAGAGAGCCCGCTTTCTACCAGGGCAGCTGCTTGGGGCTTGACAACTCAGAATGCTGGTCTCACTGAGCTGATTTTGGCCTCTGTAACTTCTGTCCCAGGTTCAAGGTGTGCCCTGTGAAGCCAGGGTGAATCCTCTCCTCCCACATCACCCCTTCTAATACCCAACTCAGTGATCATGTCTGTTTCCTGGGTCCTCTTCCACCAGTTAAAGGAATAAGGAGGGGAGGCCGTACATTTTGAGGGTTTATGAAAAGGGTTGGTCTCATACACCAACCTAAGAATGACTGGAATTCAAGAAGCTTCGGGAAACAGGTGGCACCAATCCTGAACCACTAGATGATGATGACAATAATAATAGTAGTAGTAACACGAATAATAATAATTAACACTGACATAGCACTTACAGTGTGCCAGGCTTTATTTGATGTGTTTTATATGTGCTAAGTCATTTAATCCTCACAACAACTCATAAGTATTGCTCCTTTTCACAGATGAGGAAATTATGGCACAAAAAGGTCACAACTTGCCCAAGGTCACCCAGCTAGTAAGCAACAGCAGGACTGAAAGCCAGGCAGCCTGACGTCAGAAGCCATCCTTCTAATCCCAACTCAGAACTATTTTCTCTGCTGGAACTAACTCAGCTCTCAGAGCTGAATTGAAAGTTTGCATGGGACAGAAATAATTGCTACTACTTATCGAGCAACTGCTATGTGTTAGAAACCGGAGCTGCGCACTTTGCATGCACTAGAGAAGTTCATGTTCACAGTCAATAGGATGATTCATTCAAAATTTTGAAATCTAGCACAATTTGCTGGCCCCTTTGTGGACATAGCAGTGACTCAGGGTCCTGGTCTCAAGAATTTCTCACTTCTAGAGGAGTAAATTTGGAAATAAATAATTAACTTTCAGGTAACAGTTAAGAGTTACTCTCTTGGCAAGGAATGGCTAGAACAATGACACATGGAGAAGGAACTGGGGGTGAGGGTGGGACATGAGTTGGCTTCTTTAATAGGCAGCATTTGAGTTGGTTCGTAAAGGATGATATTGAAGAAGGTAAGGATTGGAGAAGAGCGTTCTAGGAAAAGAGGGAGGCCAAGAGCTAAGAGGACGATAATAAGGATCTTCTTTAATTGAGGACAGAACAATGGGGTGGAAAGATGAAAATTTACCGGGGATACTTTGGTTCTAATCTCACACAGCCTATGTGATTTTATAAGGGTCCATGGCCCTTACGTTGCTATTCATTTGTGATTGCAGTGAATCCATCCCAGGCTTAACAGCTGAGGTTCTATGAGGTCTTCGTCTGCAACAAATGAAAACTGTCAGAACCCTCGAACCCCAGGACACTCATCTATCATGGTGAAAAATATCGATATTAATAAACCCTCCCGCCTGGTACAATTTCCTGTCATCACCCCCCACCACCAGTTTCTATTTGGAGAATAGTGCTGGCAGCAAACAGAGCTTCACACTTCTTGCAGACCTGCTGGATAAACACATAAACACTCAGGGCAACCATTTCACACCTAATGAATGTGGGGGATGGGCAGGGATGAAAGTGTCCAAGGCTCTGCAGGAGATTTCAGAACGGCTTTCATGAGGCTTCCCTCTCCTGGGTCTGGCAGTAGTGGGTAAGATGTGACTGTGCCCCTACTTCCTGTATGTGAGGCGTGAGGGCAAAGTCAGGACTCTGATCCCCAGATTGGGGACAGCCCCCTACAAGGGCTGGGACATACTTTGAGAGAACTGTCCTTTTTGAGATCTCAGAGAAGAGGCAGATTTAGATTTTGTGAGGTCTGAGGTTTACACAATTTGGGGGCCCTCTTTAAGAAAAATAATACCAAATTATGGATACAGAGTGAAAGGCACTTAGAATGAGAAAAGAAATCACAATAAATTTCACATTTTAGGAATGTTGACAAATACAATAAATTCATAAAACCCAGAGAAATGATACGATATTTTATTAATTGCCCAACATACAACTAAAATAATTTTTTCCAGCCACCCATTTTTTAAATAATTTCTTCCATTGTCAACCATTTAATAATAGTTACATGGAGAGAAGTCAATTTTACCTCTAGTTTGTTGGGTCAACATTTTTTCCTAACTGATCATTTCAAAAAGTTTCTTTCAGCTTCATAAATGCCATGTCAATGTTTAGAGTTATTGTCAATTTGGGAAAAACTTTCAACATATTTCTTTCTTTCCTGTGTGATTGCAAGACTTCAGAGCATATCAAATTTTCTGCAGCAGTGATTAATCTTAAACACTCAATGAATGCAGAATTACTCATTGATTTATTAATCAGCTATCCAGGTCCTCATTGGAGAGGTGGTAGCCCCTTATATGTCATTTTTTCAGTAAGAAATATGTTTTCCCCCAATGTATTTATATGATTCACTTTTCATTAATTGGATTATTAAACAATTTGAGTCTATTCATTATTATTTTGTTGGAAAGTCATCTCTTCCTCTTATTTAATTATTTCTTTTGATGTGATTTTTTGCTTATGGTTCTCTCCTTGATGTCAGTTTAATTTTTATTTCATTGCCTTTTTCATTAACTTTTTTTTTGAAATCTCTCTCAGCTCTTGAATCAGTGTTTTGAAAGATGACAAAAGGATGTGCCCTCCACATATGCCAAAGTTGGGAGTCTATACTTTCTTATTTCTATTATTGAAATGGTCCAAAAATATCTTTCCAAATGAAATAAAAATGAACATCCAGCCCTCTTAACCATACACTTTGCTTTTTGTTTGTATTTGAGTTTCTCTTCTGAATCTCCAAAAATATATTTTAGACTCTATCATAGGTTGCTTTACCCATGTTGTAAGACTTGAATAGGCTTATAATGGCAGGTCAATCACTAAAAAAGTGAGAACTTTGAATTGTATGCTAATACCCACTAGAGAATATTTACTGTGGAGAATGCACTAAACTCTGTAAAGATGGGTTGTCATCCTCCGGGATGCAGTGATACCTTCATTATATGATCCGACATCTCCAACAGGTAGAAAACATGGGTCCAGGAAACAAGGGGTAGAAGTTGGAAAGGTCTTTATTCTCAGTGTACCATCTGGACAATTAAAACTTCTCATTGCTGCAGCATTAGGTTCTGGTTCCCAGAGGGAAACATTTGCACCAGGGAACATAGTAAGTACCTCATTAAACTCTAAGTCTTAGCTGCTGCCTAGTCATTTCAAACTCCTTGTATCAAAAGACGATGAGATAAAGAGTCCCCCTATTAGCAGGTGTGATTGAAATTGATTGTCTGGAGGAGACAAGCCTGCTGCCCTCCAGTGAGGGCAGGGAGGAGTAAGGTTGACACGAGGTGTTGTGCTGGGGCTTTTCTGATGATCGAGTGACAGGTGAAACATGCATGACCAGAGAACAGCATACTGCCCAGAGGCTCAGGTGTGATGGCTTGGGTCATTGCACCAGATTAAATACCTTGACTTGCAAAGTCAGAGTTGGAAGAATATGAAATGGGTCATTGTGGCCATGGCAGCCACTCAAGTTACAGAGTAGCCTTCTAATCTTGCTTTGGTAAGTAGCAAACCAACCACCAGAAGACCCAAGGAGCTGGTGCTGTATAGATTGAGCTTACTATATAAGGCCAGTGGATTTGATCAGTTTGAGTAGTCGACTGTAGCACATGCCCTGGTGTGTCATCCAGCCCTCCATTTGGAGCCAACACTCCCATCCCCTTAGCTGCCATGAGTCCATGAGCATTGACTGTTGACTGCTCACACTTGAGGGATCGCCCTCCACTAAAGGACACTGACTGAGGAATGCATCGAGTCTCCCTTGACTCAATTTGGGGCGAGTCAGGACCAACCTGATCCTGAGTTCCCAGTGGAAAAGCTGAGGCCTCTGTTACAGCTTCATGCTAGTTCAACTCCTTCCTCTACTCACTCTCGCTTCCTTACTTCCTTATAGATGTTGTTCCAGAAACAATTACCATGCACACAAACTTGTCCTGCACTCAGAGTCTTGTTCCCTGCACATAAAGTTCCTGTCATAGCCTATTGTTCAGGGAACCTTACTCAGGAGTACAGAATTTTCTACATGTTGATATGAGCAGGGGTTTTTGCCCCTTGACAAAATGGTCTCTACTGCTGTGGCAGAAGGAGGGTGATGCGAAGCATGGACATATAAAGTAGGTAAGAAGTAGAGTTTGGTTTTAAGTCACTGATATGTGACAGTTGTTTGTTACCTCATATAATCTCTTTCATCCTGATTTGTGCAGAATCAAAACAAAATTCTGAATCAAAACAAAAAATTTCAGAATCAAAATTTTTTATAGATTTTGGCCTTGGTTTAGGAGTGACCAAGGCCAAACCTCAATTTATGAAGCAAATGTAGGTCTGAGTTTATGGATGACAATAAGAATCAAGCTAGAAAGAGAGAAGTTGAGCCAAAGAGATTGAGTGCTATCTCACTGGAAGCTTCCTGGGTCTGGCTGAGAGCTGTGGGATGGAATTCACTTAGAGTTGCTTGTGGTAGTGGGACAAGTCTGGAACATGAGGATGAATCACCAGTCAGCAGGTCATGGTCAGAGTGAGTTGGCCAGCCGGTCATGTGGCTTCAAGTCATTGCCAAGCGCTTCTTGTAGGTAATTCATATAGGTCTGCACTCAAGGGAAAAGTGAGTTCATGCCTGTATCTCTGAGAAAAACAAAGATTAATGATTCAGTCTTGTTCCCTGCCTTTCTTCACAGGAGGCAGGGATCCAGACAAAGTCCTTGGCACTAGACAGTACATTCACAGATGACAGAACGCATTCAAGGCCTTTCCAAGGAGGCTAATGCCTTGACTTTTGCTGATGAGATTGACCAGAAATGAGGCTTCACATCATGGCCCGTCTGTGCTGGTGGCTTGTAGAGTTTTATGAGCTTGTGATTGGTTTTTGCGCTCTCGTTAATGCCCTATAATACAATGCAACGTTAATTTAATGGTTTTAGAAATGTTCTGTTGGTCTAGCTTCTTAGGAAAAATCAGAGTCTCACTCATTAATATTTCATGACAGTCAAGTCTTGGGAATTTGTGTGTTATAGACATAATCAACCTAAGAGCCATGGGCAGTGCCTCTGGCCTTTTCCATGCAATTTCTGCACAAAATTTGGCCAGTTCATTAATTTAAATTCCATTTCTTCTTGACTGCAGACAACGTGGGTATCGACAACATTAATTATTCTGTAGGCTCTACAACTTTCAGACCTGACCTGTCAAATCCATGTCCCTATGGTTATACACTAGAATACTCCGGACCTGAAAATAAAGTTTGTAGAAGTCATTTGCTGCTCACCACCACATCAGCCTTAGCACACAGATAAACTTCTATCCATCTTGAAGTGATATATATACATTACTATACAGATTATGTTTTCTTTATCTGGAGAGATTTAGCTTGTCCATTAATTGCAAATAACCCCCAAAGGAGAAAATAAATGGCTTTGCTTCTCTTGACAGTTGTCCTATACTCCCTCTTCAATTGTAAACCTGATAAATAGTGAAGTTCTTGTTATATACTGTTTGTCAGTCTAGAGCATTTTGGATTTAATGGTCAAGTCTCATGTTTCTAATATCCTTTCTTCGTCCCCATGTGTCAAGTCATGGGCTTTGTGAGCAAGGTGAGGAAACAATTCCTTTTGGCCAAACAAGATATGGGTTCCAAGGACCCCTCACACATCTCCAAATGTTCTAATCTGAACCAGAGACCTCATCCTAAAGTGCTGCCTAGGGAGTGTGCTCAGCTGATCAAAGTAGGAAGATGCTGTCTGAGGTTCTGACCATGGCTGTGTCATTCACCAAAGCGAACCTCTTTTTAGGTGATATATAGAAATGAGAAATTTTAATTCCTCCATTGTCATAAACTGCCCAAACACACAGTGAAGAACTAAAGATATCTAGCTCAGGTGAGGGTAGCAAGCTTGCCTCCCAGGAGGCAAATGCCAAAGACTATTTTCCTTCCTCCTTAAACCAGTGTTAGCCTTACAATATGGTGGGCATGGCTAAACCCTTCATAACACAGTAACTCCAGAAGATTATCTTATCTCATTTCACAGATAAGAGAAATCAGAATCCAAGAGCTGAGTTGCATTGAATGAGCTTGCATTTGAACCCAGGTCTATCTGCCTTGCACTTCACCTCTGCTACAGACCTTTGCTACTATACAAAAGAGCCCCAATTTTACACAACAAGCCTTAGCAGACTTGCTGATGAATGTGAGTGTCCAGGGAATGCAGCAATCAGAAGGAGATCTATTTTATTCATCTCTTTTTTAGTTCATTCATTCATACATCCATTCACTGAAGTATTTACTGAGCTGTTACTACATCACAGATATTCAGCTAGGGGATGAAATAGAGAGGTAAAGAAAATAGATGGTCACTGAGAAAAGCAGACACTAAACAAGTAAAGGCACAAATAAATACTTAATTACAAGCTGACAAGTGCTTTTTCTCCAAAGTCCATTACCATCTGCAGCAGCAATATTGGAAAAGCAATTTCAGTTATGTGGTTTGTGAATCACAATTGAAAGAAGCTCTAGTGCAGCACTGATGGAAAGAAATACAATGCAAATCGCATATGGCAATGTAAATTTTCTAGAAGCCACATTAAGGCATGTGAAAAGAAACGGGTGAAATTCATTTTTATAACATATTCTATTTAACCCAATATGTCAAAATATCATTTCAATTAATATTTCATTATTTTTTGAAGATTTATTTATGCATACAAGAACTGGGATGTAGGCCAGAGGGTGTGGGGTGGTGAGAGGATTCACCAGAGACAGAGTAAGGAGCAGAACAGGCAGATCTACTGAAGCACACTGCTGAGGCGAGCAGTGGGTGAGGCAGGAGAGGTCTGCAGCACCATGTGGGAAGTTCCCTGGCCAGGGATCGACTTGTGCTGCAGTGGCTGTGGATAGCTCCACAGTGCTGAGACTTAACCCATTGCACCATCGGGGAGGTTTTAGTGTTTCATTATTAATGAGATTTTTTTAATCTCAGCTTGTTGGATGTCCTGTATGATCCAAAAGGAAGCAGACCAGGACTGTAATTAATGTGTTGGAGGCTGTCTGTTGGGCAAATTAATTCTCCCCTCAGGGTCTCAGGTTGAGGAGGAACCAGCCTCTGAGAGGAGGTGGCATTTGGAAATCCATCTTTTTTGCTAGAGGCACATCTGTAACTTCTCCCTTGCTACCTAAATGTAAGCTTAGGGCAGCTTCCAGAGGCCTAATTCTGAAGTGTTCGAAGAGGGCAGAGCCTGAGAGCAGACGACTCCTCTAAGTGGCTGGTGGAAACCACTTGGTGAGAGGTGAGTTCCCGTCCCCTCCCCCCCCATACTACCCACTAGCTCTGAGTGCCCTCAAAGGATGGGGGTTGGCTGGCTGTGGAGCCAATCATATGATTAGAGGGTGGGAACTTCCAGCCTCACCCCAGACCTCTGGGAAAGTAGAGGTATTAGAGTTTAAGTTCAATTGCCAATGGCCAGTGATTTAATCCATCTTGTCTTTATAATGAAGCCTCCTTAAAAACCCAAAAGGAGGGGCTTCAGGGAGTTTCTGGGCTGGGAAATCAGTGTTTCCATGCTCCACCTTGACAGAGCCAAGCTCCGTGAGCACAGAAGCACCTGTTCAGGACCTCTTCATCTGACTATTGATTCATGTCTTTAGTATCCTTTGTAATAAATTGCTGATCTAGCGAATAAGACAGGTGTCCTGAATTCTGTATACTACTCTAGCAAATTAATTGAAGCTGAAGAGGGATTCGTGGGAACCTCTGATTTATAGTCTCTAGGTCAGAAGCAACCTAGATTTGTGACTGTCACCCGATCTGAGGAGGTGGTCGGGAAACCTCTAATCTGTAGCTGCTTGTTCAGAAGCACAGACAATAGCCTGGTATTGCCACTGGAATCTGAAGTAGAAGGTGGTCTTTGGAGACCGTGGAATCTGATGCTATCTCCAGGAAGATGTCAGAGTTGAGTTGAATTCCCAAGTACCAGCTGGTGTATGAGAATTACTTGTTGATATGGAGAAGGCTCCATCTACTCACTCACATGGGAACTGAGTCTAGAAACCCTACACATATGTGATGTGAAAACCTGAGGGATCATTAGTCTTGATAAAGAGCAGTCTCTGTAGGTGTGAGATAATGAACCCCAGCTCAGATGTATGAGAGATCTGATCTGGATCACTTGGTAGAGCCAGAGATCCAGTTGGAAACAAGGGCTCACATGTACTGGTTCATATCTGGAAGAGATGGTAGCATAATGTTCAAAGGAACAGAAAATTTAATCTTACTCTGCTGCCTCTCTGTTATCCTTCTATAGCTCTTGTTACCTGAGTGAGGTGTATAGTCAGCATGTCAGAGATCCAATGAGAGATTTCAGAGATCTCTCCCCAAAGACATGTCTCTGCATGGCATGATATGGCTGCAGGAAGGTCTCCAGGAGGGAATCAAACCTTGAGGACCTCATCATTTGCTTTCCTTTTTTTCTTCTTGCTGCATCAAAGCTGCAGATTGGGTTAGAGGTACCCAGTCTGGAGAAGACTCAGACTGACTACAACAAGGAGGAACAGCAGGTGGCAGTGGCCTCTTCTGCCTGCCCTGTAATTTAGGGAGGTTGAAACAAGGGAAGGAGGAAGACAGCGAGCTCTGGTCTCTTAGGCATTTTATCCAAAGCTATTCCTGGGTACAGGCATCCTGAGCAAAATCCCTAATCGGGTGAAGATGATAAAAGCTAAGGCCTCTGAGCGGTAGCTGTGTATTTGGGTTAATGGATGTGGGAGAGGGAAGGAAGAAAAAAAAGCAGAGAGGGCAAAACGCCCCAGCCAACTTAAATGATTGAAGTCATGGTGTTCTCCTTCATTAGGTAACACCTTCCAGCAAGTCCATTTTTATCAGTGGTCAAAATAAATTCAGAGGAGGCATACTGAATAGAGCTGAGACACCTCTGTTTAAAAGGTCAGAAAAAAAGGACCACTAAAGGCACTAACGTATACATTTTCCCTTTAAAATGTAGATTTTGCTTATAAAACATGGTAGGGTTAATAAATAGCAATACATGAGTAGCAATATGAAGTTACAAGTTGAAAAATAATATTTTAGTGGCATAATCTTACATAATGCAATAAAAGTTTATTAATGTAATATTTTGACAGATCTTAACATTTTTCTGTAAATTTATATATACCTTTAGCTATTTCATTTTCATGGATGGTAATTAAAGGTAGTAAGAGTTGTTCTTAGCAAATTCAAGATTATAGGCTAGCAACTGATCATTTAAATTTTGAGAATACCCTGTGAGGATGGCTCATATAACAAATGTCGGTAAGGTTGTAATAGAAAAGAAACTCTCATCCACTCTTGGTGGGAATGCAAACCAGCATATAGTTCCTGTGGGAAATAGTATGGATACATCTCAAAAAATAAAAACAGAAATTCCATTTAACCTAACAATACCACTATTAAGTATTCATCCAAATAATATGAAAAATTAAATACAAAAAGATACATCTACACCTATATACATAGCAGCACTGTTTACAATTGCCAAATCCCAGAACCAGCCTAAATACCTTTCCACAGATGTGTGGATATAGAGAAAATGTGGAGCATACATTCAATGGAATATTACACAGCTGTGAAGAAAGATGAAATGGTGGCATTTGGGGCAAAATGGATCAACCTTGAGATGATCGTGTTCAGTGAAACCATTAAAAAGTGAAAGACAGATTTTGGGTGGTTTCACTCATCTGTGGAATATAAATTACTCCCTCCCCATTACATGCAAACAATAGAAGAAATAAAAATTTAAACTCAGCAAAAATGAAGGTAATGGTTACCAGAGGGTATAAAGCATAGGGTAGAGGAGCTGGGAGAGGGAGACAGATGGGCATGGGTAGTTTGGAGGGGGCAAATAAATAAGTAAATAAATAAATTTTTCATCATGCCTTATAGACTAAAAAAAATAAAATTTGAGAAAAATCATTCTTGTGATGTAACTGGTGTTAAGGTACTAAGAGTATTTCGTAAGTGTGGCAACATTGGGGTAAATTTCTGGCAAATTTTAATTTTTTTTTTTAGTTGAGATAACACTGGTTTACAACAGTGTGTATGATTCAGAGGAGTAGATTCACACATTTGCAGATGTATGTCACCACACCCATAGTCCTCGACAGCCTATTTGGCCCCCTCTCCACTTTGCTCCCCATATTCCACCTCCCCCCTTTGGCAGTCTCAATTCTACAGTCAGATTTCTAGGGTTTGTTTTGTCTGTTCCTTTGTTAGTCTATATTCCATATACAAGTGAAATCATCTGGTATTTTTCTTTCTCTTTCTGATTTATTTCACTTAGCATCATCCCCTCCAGTTTCATGTATGATGTCACAAAAGACAAGATTTATCTCTTTTTAAAGTTGAGTAGTAATCCACTGTGTACATAGAACATATCTTTGTAATCCACTCATCTGTTGTTGAGCGCTTAAATTGTTTCCACACCTCAGCTATTATAAATAGTGCTGCAGTGAACATGAGAATGCATATAGTCCTTCAAATTAGTGTTTTTGTATTCTTTGGGTAGTTCCAAGAAAAGAAATTGCTGGATCATATAGGAAATCTGTTTTCAATAGTTAATAAACTTCCATAATAGGGACAAGACCAGTCTACATATCTACCAACAGTGGCTCCCTCTGCTGGTGGATATGTAGTCCCTTTTTCTCCACACCCTTGACGACACTTGCTTCTGGTCTTTTTGATAGGGGCATTATCAGGGGTATAATGTGGTATTTTATTGTGGCTTTGATTTTAATTTCCATGATAATAAGCATTTTTTTTCATGTGCCTGTTGGCCACCTATATGTCTTCTTTGGAGAAGTGTCTACTTCACTCTTCTGCCCATTTTTTTAATTGTTTTTTTTTGTTTGTTTGTTTTCTTTTTGTTCAGTAAATGAGTTCTACCTAGACCATGGGTTTTCGCCCCTTGTCAGATATATGATGTGTGAATATTTTCTTCCATTTAATAGGATGTCTTTTCATTTTAATAATAACTTCTTTTACTGTGCTTTTTACTTTGATTTAGTCCCATTTGTTTATTTCTGCTTTTGTTTCCCTTGCTGTTGGAGTTCTATTCCCAAAGATACCCATGAAGCCCATGACATTAGAGTATTTTGGCCAATGTTTTCTTCTATGTATTTTATGAATAACCTAGAAGAAATGGACAGCTTATTAAAAGCATACAACCTTCTGAGGTTGAATCAGGAAGAAATAGAAAACCTGGACAGACAAATTACAAGAGAGAAAACTGAAACAATAATCAAAAATCTCCCCAAAAACAGAAGTCCAGGACCAAACATGCTCAAAAGTGAGTTCTACCAAATCTTCAAAGGCAAACTAACACCTTTCCTTCTCAAACTCTTCCAAGAAACTGAGAGAGAGGGAATGCTTCCAAACACATTTGATGAAGCCAACATTACTTTGATACCAAAACCAAACAAGGACATTATAAAAAAAGAAAACTGCAGACCAATATCATGGTTGAAAATGGATGCAAAATCCTCAACAAGATATTGACAAACCAAATTCAGCAATATAGGAAAAAGATCAGACATCATGACCAAGTGGAATTTATTCTAGGGACTTAAGGATAGTTCAACATCTACAAGTCAATCAATGTAAATCATCACATCAGCAGGAGAAAAGATAAAAATCAGATGATCACATCAATATGCAGAGAAAGTATTTGACAAAATTCAGGTTCCATTTATGATTTTAAAAACTCTCCAAAAAATGAATATGGAAGGACAATAATTCAACATAATATTAACCATATCCGGCAAACCCACAGCTAACATCATACTCAACAGTAAGAAATTGAATGTTTTCCTCTAAGATCAAGTCAAAGACAAGGTTGTCCATTTTCACCACTACTGTTTAACTAAGTATTGGAAGTCCAAGTTTGAAAGATTAGGCAAGAGAAAGAGGATTTCCAACACTAATGATATACTTTAAAAAAAAATGTAACTTTTCATACAAACCAGTTTCATATAGTCTGATTTAGTTTTAAAGTAATTTTATGCAATGTCATTTGAAAGTTTCCTCTGACATTTCCTGTACCTTGTGAAGTCATGCAAGAAACCAAAAGTGGCTTCATGCTTTTACATAATTCAGAACGTCTGTTTATGCATTTTATCACTGTACCTTCAAGTAATTAATGTCACAATTGTCTTGTTGAAAATTGGTTCATTTAAAACGTCCTATGAAAATAGTGTCCTTTTTCACCAAATACAATAATCTTTCTATTTAATAATCTACTACAAGGCTGTGCATATTTTCTTTGCATGTGGCAACACTTTTCAGGACCAGGGTCTAAGCTCTGAAGAATTCTAATAACTCCTTTATATGCTTTACTGCAATGCATATGCTTTTATTTGGTAATGATTTACTCTCCAAAGTTTACTGTTTGAGCCTTGGCAGCTCACATCCTGGCATTCAAGCCAGAGAGTTACTACTTGTGCAGATGCCGCAGGGAGGAGTTCTGGAAGCAGCCAGCCCAGCTGGTCTCCCAGCAGCCATCATGCTGTTGTCGTCATGCGCAGTCCTTCCTCTCTCTGAGGCCTGGATGCTGTGGCTACCACTGCCACTTCTGCTGTTACTGACACTGTCCTCACCGCCAGGCTTGGCCTAGATTCCGCCCCAGGCAGCCAGGTCAACTGGTTGGCACATCTGCCTGCCACCTGCTGTGGCCGCAGACTTGGAAGCATGCACGCCACACTGACCTCCACTAGGAGATCTCCCCTGCACACACTCACATGCTCCCCTGACCCATCAGGGAAGGGAGGATGAAGTTTTCATTTACAAAACACAGGTTCTAGAATAAAATGACTAAGAACAACAGTGATAGCAAAGAGTTAAACCAAGCATAGAGCCCTTTAAGAGAGTGGACCCCAAATGACTGCACAGGTAGAGGCAGGGAGGGGTCAGATGTGTGGTGGGGGGGTCCCTTCCTGGACTTAGACCTGCCTGGGCAAGCATAATCTAATAGTAGGGTGGGCCCTGCACATTGATATGCTTGTTTTCCCATATAAAATGTACCAAGAAGTTTGAGCCACAGAAAAGGCAGGGAACTAGGAAAACAAGAGACATCCATTCCTGGGCCCTCAGCCCAGCTCCTGACACAGCTACCCAACTAAGCACTTTGCAGAAGGAGGTTAGTGTAGAAGCTGAAGGAGTTATTTTTCTGAGGAGCTCTCTGAGATGTGGACAACCACACAGGGCTGCTTGGGGGTTCAGTGATGGCGCACAGGCCCCCCGGCCCCGCAGGGAAATTAGCCCACTGCTGGACCACCAAGTTCTCTAGGAAGACCCACTTCTTCTGTCCTGTTGGGACTGCAGCTAGCTTTGGGGGCACCAGTACTAGTTCTTCACTTCAGATACTACAGTAGGTTTGGGGGTATCCTGAAATCAAAGGTCTTCCTGCTTTGCACCGATGGGATTAAGCAGGAGAGGACTGAGGCCTGCAGGAGACCAAGGGAATGGAAAATGATTTTGAAGCTGGAATGGGATTTGCCTGTAAAGAGGCAAGAACAAGTCCAATCCAATGGGGTGAGAATCATTACTGGGACTCCATTTGTAATCAGAGGCTACTGATGTCTAGGAAGGAAAGAATTGCAGACAGGATCTTAGTTTTGGTATTTGAAGGTCCATCCACTGGGGAAAGTAAACCAACTCTGTGAAAACAAAAAACAAAAAAAAAAAAACAATGTGTGTAAGTAGAGAGAGACTCCCTTTAACCAAAGCTGTCCCGTGTAAGGCATGGGCTGCCTTGAATCAGTTCCAGCTGACATTGTGTGGCTTTGGGTTAAAGACCTTATATAGAAGATGTAAGGGGGGGGGTGAGGGGAGGAGAAGAAAGGGCTTTCAAAGTGTTGCTGGGGGACCACTTGCATCAGATACCCCTTGAGAGGAGGGTGTTGAGATCCAGATTCCTGGTTACCCCAGAAATTCTAATTCAGTAGGTCTGGGCATGGTCTGGAAATCTGCATCCTTAATACCTGCCCCCAACAATTCTAATGTGCACTCAAGTTTGAGAACCACTGTCCTAAGGTCTTTGTGACTGTGAGACTGAATGACTGTACAGCCCAGCATTGTTCTCCTGCCCTTGAAATGACACCAAAATTACAGAGAGACTGTAGTGCTCTCAGGTCCCCTGTGCTGAAAATCAAATACTAGAATAATGAGCAAGAAAAGGCATAAGTCTTCCAATTTATTTAGCATGAATTAAATCTTTTTGCAAGTCATTTCAAAGATTTTTATTTGAAATCTTCTTTGCAACCTTAACCATTCCAAGCACTAAAAAGTGTAGGCACCTTTCCCCGCAGCATTTAAATAAAGCACTCTGCAAAGAGGCCCCTCCATGCATGGCTTTCGGCCTGAGTTTGAGCTGCTGCAGCCAATTCAGCTTGCAAGTGTGGACCAGCACTTACCCTCCCCCACTCTACTTTTCATGTTATGTCTAGTCTGCACATTAACCCAACAAAAGATCATACCATCCCAATTTTAGATGAGTTAACTGAAGCTTAGACAAAAAATTGCTGAAATTCCCAGAGTAATGAAGAATTAGAGCCAGTATTCAAGCCAGGGAGGCTGGGTTCAAATACTGGGCTATTCCCAGTGCCCCTCAGGGTACACACCCGATTGTCTCTGGTTGCAGCAGAACTTTGTGAATGGTAGCTTGTGTGGTGAGCTTCCACCCTTCCACCGATCACCTGCTTCTTTCCTGCCTCACAGTCAGGAAAAGGAAAATGGCAGATATTCTTGTGCCTTGTCAAGAAGATGCTGTTAGCTATGAGAGCAAATGCAAAGATCTGAAAGGATCTAGTGGGTGATGTGAATGACTGAATTAGGCAAGACTAAAAAAAAAAAATTAAGATATGGGTTAGCATATTAAGCATATAAAAAAATAGCTTTCATTCCACCAAAAACTCAGTTTTGGGTCTTTGACTCACTGGGCCCTCTCAGTCTACCTTTTAGGTGTTCCACCTTTATTGGAAGCATGATAATATCAATAAAAAAATTCACTGCCACAACAAATAGTGTTTACAATTGTTTAACAATACAATGATGAGAATAAATGGCAAGCAGGGCTGGGAGGCAATAGCAAGTAGTAGAGATTGAGTCAAACTAAATAGTCCATGTCTTATCTTAAGGGTATTATGGTATATGAGACCAGTGACTCAAAGTTCAAAGTAAGTCTTTATTGTATTTCAAGAAGTGGATTGCAGGAAGGAGGGTGTGTTATTCACCAACCAGCAGTTGAACCATCATTAAACTCCATTTCCCTAATGCATCAAAATTACAGGTTTTGCTTTAAAAACAAGCCCTGACCCCTCCAATAATTGCCTGGTGATCATGGGGTTGGGGTGGTCTGGGGAGGGGCGTCTCCTGATCTCCTGACACTTAGGTGGGGACAGAGAAGCAGGAACTTAGAATGAAAGGCTCGGGAACTTTCAAGGGACGTGAAACTCCATTCATAAGATATATTTGAAAGGGGTTACAGGGTTACAGGCTCCATCCTGCCAAATGCCAAGCTCCAGCTTGCATGCCTGGCATGCAGCTCTGTGGTTGGTGGAAGAGCTGATGGCTTCATCCAGAGGGCAGTTTCTTTTAGCTCCCGTCCATTGCTGTCGATGAAGTCCCAATGTTACCAGAGCTCTCTCTGTTTAAAGAAAATGTAAAAATTAGTATTTTTATACACAATTTCCAAATTGTTTGACTTAAGTTAAATATAGACAAATAAAACCTGATGTGGACCAATCTTGGCAGGTTTGATGGTCAAAGTCAGCTCGCCTTTCTGTGTCCTCCACGTGGACCTGGGGTCCACGTGGACCTTAATACCCTGAGGTATTAAGCCAGAATATCATTGTGTGATCTCTACAGAATGCTAGGGTTGGTTGGGGATCCTGTGGTTTGGGAGCTGGAGAACTAGATGGTAGGCTGGCAGGAGAGAAGAGAAAACTACTCTTTGAAAGTGAGATTATTTTGTGTATATATGAGAATATATTATAAATTATATATGTATGTGTGTATATATACTATATGTAGTATATATATGCAACTAAATTTAATCATGTATATGTTTAAATTATGATTCTTAAGAACAGTGACCATTTTTAATTGACTTAAGGTATTTCTTCCATTAGCTCCCATCACAGTAAATGTTCATGAAACAGAATGGGATAAATGGTGTGAAAATATCCCATTTTACTCTGGGTTTACTCTGCGGTCAGGCAGGTGTGATGCAGGTCCCATCACAAAGTCACACTCCAAGTCCCGCAGCCTCCTGGGCATCTGGGAAGGACCTGGATGCAATTGTCTGCATCTCTGAGATGGAAGAGTGGTACTTCCTTGTGAATTTTTCTTAAGAAGAGAATCTGGGTTAGACAGTCTCCTAACAGCAGGACAAGAGTTTCCTTCGGTTGGTGTAGAGAATTTTCCATTTGACTGGTTGGGATGGAGGGGTAGTGGCTGCCAAGGGCATCTGGAGCTCCCAGGGCAGCAGGTCACTGGACTGTGACTTACTCAAGCTCGCTCAGGGGGCCTGAGCTTCTTTCTGCTGCAGGTGGAGCAGGAATAAATAGGGCGGGTGAGATCAGGTGAAGGCAGGTCACAGGGATGTACCTAGTTTATGGGATTTAAATTTTCCTCCAGTTCTGTTGCTCCCCATCTGAGGAGGAAGAGTCCTGGGGAGCCCTGGGACTCTCTGCTCCAAGACTTTGTAGCAGTTCACCATGGAACCCCGAAATCCCCTCTCTCTTCCAGGCAGATGTATGTCTGTCACAGAGGACTGGGATATACAATCTCTAAGATCCTTCCCAAATCTCATGATATTTGCATTTTCAAAAACAAAGATGACTTCAGGCATCCCTGAGGAGTTTTCCCTGGGATTTTCACCTCTCCTCTCTCCTTTCTAGCCTTGTCAAAGATCTGCATCCTTTGTTGTTCCCTAGACCCACTCCCTGCTGTTCTCTCATCTGCTGCTCCCATCATGGGCCCTCACAGGGTGTGAATCCACCTACTTTAAGGTGCAAAGTTTCCAAAACCGACCAACTGGTGGGAGGGAGGCAGTTATTACATTGGTTTTCTCCTTCTTGCACATTGTTCAAAATTCCTTTGCCTTTTCCTTTTTCTTTCCTGAAAAATTCTTCAGAGATTTTTTTCCAATTGCATTTATCAGATTCCCACTGGAATGGTTCGCCAAGCCCTGATGACTGACTCTTCCATGGAATAAAAACTAACACATTAAATGGCGGCGCGAGTTCTATGCCCTGCCGGGGAGAATTGGGGCAGACCTCTCCTGCCTCACCTGCTGCTCCCCTCAGCAGTGTATTTTGGTCCGTCTGCCTGTTCTGCTTCCCACTCTGTTTCTGGTGAAACCCCTCACTGCCTCACACCGCTGGCCTGCAACCCAGCTTGTATGCAAAAATAAAAATAAAAATCTTAAAAAAAAAACAAACAAAAAAACTAACGCAGCATCTTCTGTGTGCCTGGCCCCCTTTTTCACCCCTCAACCCCCTCCTGGCTGCTCCATTCACATTCTTCACCTCACTCCTGCTCCTGTGCCTACTGACACAGAGGAGCCCTACATAGGTCTGGGAATACTGAAGGGATGGACACACGGATGGTTCTGGATCTGGATAGAGGCTGTCTCGCGTGCCTCTAAAGCCTGTGATGTATCTAAGCACCTGGCTATGCAGCTCCGGATGAAGTTTCATGAAGGCTGGTACTATATTGCCTGCTTAGTTCAGCACTCAGTCCCTAGAACATAAAGAAATGCCTGGCATGTGGTAGACCCTCAATGTTTGCTGAATGAATGAAAGGGAAGGGAAGGTCAATGCCATTGTTTCTCAACCCAGGGGGCATATTTTAGAAATATTTGGGGACCTTTACAAAATGTTGATGCCTAGGTATTCTGCCTGGAGACTTGGATTAAATAATCTGAGTTGAGACCCAGGAATCAATTCTTTAATGTTTCCCAGGTGATTCAAATGTCTACTCTGAAGCAGCAGTTTTCAACCATAAGTATGATCCAATGAGACAATTTGTTACCACCCAGGTCCTCTTCTTCTCTAGCCCTCTTGTAACTGGTGGCTGAAACCAAAGACTGTTACAGATGGAGCCTGGAAGGGGGTGCTGGTGAGGCTAGATAGCCCCAAGGAAAATGCAAAGTTTCCATGCAGGTGGAGACTCTGATAAGAAATATACGGGACTGCAGAAGCATCCCCAAGGAATTTTCAGTGTTTGGGATTCAACTTTCAGGATTTCAGCGTTTTCAGATTTTCAGCGATTCCCCCTGGTTGGAAATTTCGGCCCCCATGCCGATCTTCCAGAAGGCTGTTGCTGGCCTTTGAAGCATGCAGAGAGGCTTCCAGCAGCCAACCTCAGAGGAAAAGTTCAGAGGCTTTGCAAGTAGCTGAATGACTGAAACTTTTCCCAGATTTGCTGCTGTTACAGCTTGACAGGGAAGGTGAAGACCCAGAGCAGGGCACCTTGCTGGGCTGTGTGAGTGTGGATGTTTGTAGGGACTTTAGGCTGCTGCAGCTGCTGTTTTGAGTGTCGCTTGTCCCTTGTTGTGCTGGCACATCTTGGCAGCTCCGGCGAGCGTCTCCTGTTGTGTCTTCTGCTGTCTTTGTGAGTTGGATCCCGGCCTGAAGTCTGGCTGCCGTGTGCTCCAGGCCCTCAGTGGCGGGAAGATGCTATTCTGGGAGTGTTTGTGTTTCGAACTTTAAAACACTGGGCACTGCTTCGGGTGAGGTAAATGGCCATTTTTGGCCTCAGTAGCTCTTTGTTTTTCCCTGGTTTGTTAAATAAATCCCATTATTGTTCTCTGAACCTGAGTAGACTTCCCCTTGTGTGTGCAGGTAGAGAACTCAGACAGTGACTGGTAAACTATTTGGGCAGTGTCCTTGGCCAGTTTTAGTGCCCCTTGCTGCCCTGTATCAGTCTCTCTTTGAACTACAGCCTTTGAATTGCTCTTTCCCCTTTCTTTACTCCTGTCATCCAAGGAAGAGATTATGAATTGGAAGTTCTCAAAACGATAATGTAATTTTTCCTGGAAGACATTTAGAAGCAAGACTACAATATCCAATAGACCTCAGTTACCTCTGAAAAAGCAAACTCTAAAAGGCATTAATCCCATCCAGTCACAAACCTTGAAAACTAAAAACTTGTTGCATTTTAGACATGGGAGTATGTCTTAAACATGTCCCTGTCTTGCCTTGAAGTTCTGGGATGTCACCTGATATTTTAGAAATTTGCCTGAGGATATTTCAGGGAAATAGACTGACTGTGATGTCAGCAACCACACAATACCTGATATTATGAGTCAGTGCCTTTCTATCTAGAGAAGATGAAACTTCTACAAAGGTTTTTCCATGTCATATAAAAAAATGCTTTATTACCCACTCTACTGAACTGACTCCTAATTGTCCCTATGTCTGCATCTTATACCCAATATTTTAAGGCCTTTGAGGGCAGGATGCATGTGTAATATTTATTCATCCTCTTATGCCAATGCCCAGGTATATGGAGGGTCATTGGAATATTCTTAACAAAAGATAAATGTTGAGCAGGCGTATTTAGGTTAACTATGAAGAAAAATAGACAACATTGAGGAAAGTACATTTCCTTTTACCAACAGATTTATCTCATGCAATCTCTGATGTATTGTTTCCTCGACTTATAGCTCTAAGATCTTTTTATTCTAGCACACTGAGAATTAATTTACTACTAAAGCCTGGATTGAGATATCAAAAAAAGCTTTGTTTTCTCTTTAGATGTTCAAAGAAAAAAGTTCTCCCCTTCATGGAATGATTTAAAAGTGCTTTTGTCTAAAGATAGGATTAATTCTTAGTTATTAATCAATGATCTTGTCTCAAATGACTTGGATAAACAAGTCATTCTTTCTGCATTGATCCTCCATGGTACGGACAAATTTGTTATTTTATTTCACCTTCATGATAACCCTGTAGGGTGTTATTATTCCCATTTCACAACTTAAAGCTCAAAGAAGTGAAGTGTCCCACCCTCTTTTACTCCCTCCCTCTTTCCCTTTTCTAAACTGCATTAATTTCTGACAAGGTACAGAAGGTTGAAAGGAGAGACAATAAAAAGTGTGTTACTTAAACCCCTTAGGTTATGTGGAACCACCACTGGGTGACTATTCATGTCATGGTTGTTTGTTTTGTCTCTCCCCAATTTGGACCCTGTGAATGCAATTCCCAGTGACACCATTTGGGATGCAGGTCAGTTTCCTTTTAGGTAAACCCTCACACACCCTCCTAATCCTCCCCAAAGTAACAACTGTTTCACTGATGTCTCAGTGCCCCAGTAGATTCCAGTTTTCTTGAAAGCAGGCATCTCGTCTTTTTAGCTCACTGCTATTTCTCTAGCACAGAGCACAGTGCTCTGTACAAAATATGCACTCAATATTTGTTAATGACTACAATATTCTGATGCATCTCAATTTATACTTCTAGATTAGCTAAGGTGCCAGATCAAAAGTAAGCCATAGAATTTTCAATTTTAATAGATACTGGCAAATTATCCTCTAAAAGCTTGTTTCAATTTACATTCCTACCAATATTGTGTATTGCCTATTTTTCTGTTGAATTGTAGGTTTTCTCATTGTGGTTACTCAATATATAATAAGGGAATTAGCCTTTCGTGCTGCATCTTACAAATTGTCTTCTAAGTCTTTTTATGGAGCTTTTAAAAGTGTATAGGTGAACCATCAGAATTTTAAGTTTTCCAGATATTATTTCATGGATAGAAAAAATATTCTTCACAATAATATACAAAACCCTCACATGCTTTCTTCTAGTACTTTTATGACTCTTTCTCATTCTAAGTCCTTAACCCATTAAAAACAAATTTTGGATATGAAATAGCTTGTTTTATCCAGCAAAGTCCTTCATGGTTGGCTCTACAGGCACCCACCTAGACTGGGACTAAAATTCACTACTAGACAAATCCCCTGGTGGAAAACATTTTTTAGTCACCCCATCCAGATGAATCCTCTTAAGATTTATTCATGTTTTCAATACCGTGTCTATTATGTGCTAGGTACTTTGTCAATTGATAGAGATTCAGAAACTAAGATGCTACTTTTTTCTCCTGAGACTCCCACAGATTAGAAAGCACACAGTGATCAGAAAGATATTTAAATACATGCACACAACACATGCATATATGTGTGCGCGCGCGCGCACACACACACACACACACACACACACACACACACACACACACAGGACCTGGAGGCATTGATTGTTATGAGAGTCCAATGAGGAACACCTTCCTGGGGACAGACGTGGCGGTGGGACTTTCTAGGGTAATGAACAATGTCTGAGCATGTTGGAGAAAGGCCAAACATTAGGCAGACAAGGGAAAATTCAAGTTGAAGGGAAAACATGAATAGAATTGGGTAAGAAAAAACTGTAAGGAGTTTACAACAAGAACTAAAGGAGAAAGACAGACAAACAGAAGCTTGGTAGCATAATTGCCTCTAAAAAGCAAGAGAGGGATTTGGACTTCCCCCCTGGGGGCAATACGGGCCAATAAAAGATTTTAACAGGGGAGTGACTACATGTGGGATGGACCCAAGAGTGAAGGGAGAAATACCTGTTGGGAGACCATTGTAACAGTCCAGGTGTAAGACACTATAAGTGTAAATAATGACTGTTATGTTAAGATTGGAAAGTAGGAGGGATTTGAAGAATACAGGTGGTACTGAACTCTTGGTTCCTTTTATCTCCTCTTGACTGTGTGATCTCTTCTTTCTTCCTTGGTTCTCTTCTTCTAATGCCTTTTTAACTCTTCGTTTTCTCTTCCCCTCCACCTCCCAATCCTCTACATTTGTCGACAAACAGGTTATATCTTTTGGTTGCTAATGCTTACCCACTCATAGCTTTTGGTCTAAAGAAATTATTTCCCTGAAAAGTAAATAGACAAATTTGTGTAGGAGGCAAGGAACTTTCTGAGAGAAAGAAATCAAGTCCTTAATTGCTTCCTTTTTGGAGACTCAATGTTTTTAGAATGCATGTAATGAGTTTCATTTTTGAAAAGCTCATTGGCCACAAGTGTTCATTTCTTTGCTTTACCATAATTTTGCCAAAATTACAGTAAAGGAAGAAAAAAATGGCCCAAGAACACAGAGAAAAGGAGAGCAATAGCAGATAAAACATTTAAATGAATTTTTAAAACAGCACATTAAAAAGACATCGTTGACTTAGCAGAGATTAGCAATTGACAGCTTAAGGGTCTATCCTAGAAAATTCTGCCATAAAATTGAACCCACAAACTGCTGAGAGGTTCAAGGTTTTGGACCAAACTTTGTTGAGAAAAAAGGGATGAAAAACTAGAGCCACTGTTTGAAAGTCTGCATATAGTGTGTTGGGATTCCAGGTCCTCTCTCCATCCCACATAATCAGAAAACTGGTATCTACATCAGTCCTGTGAAAATTCTGGCTCAATGTTTGAAAATCCTAAAGAAAAATCAGTTGACAGGCTCTTTCAACAAACTCCAGAACTTCCTAGTAGCTTTTCAATTCTTTACCTTTAACAAGAATAGAAAGCCAAGGCTATGATCTGTGACGGATGTTTCTAGTGGGAGAAAACAAAAGGAAATCAAAGGAAATGGACAATAAAGGAGTGTAAAAAGTTATGTTACATCATAAAATAAGAACATGATGTTATGAGAAAGGACCAGTCAGAAAACAGTCTCCAAGGAAAAATTAATGGAATAGTGTGGTTAAGTATATGGAAAATTCAATTGATTAGAGGAAGGAATAACGGAACATTGGGAAGGGGAGTAGACTGTAGAAAAACAGGCAAACGAAAAAGTAACTACAATCTCCAGGAAAAACCAGAGGCCACATAAGTAGAGTATTCTAACTCATTTCTTGGCTCAACAGTGAAAGATATTTACATCACCAAAATAATGATATATGTAGTGTCAATTTCACCAAACATTGTGCTGTAACTATGTTTGGAAGTTAGAGAAGGGAAAATGGGAAAGAATGTTGGTATGTGAGAGTTAAGTCCTTATCTACTATGTTAGGAAGTTGATAGACAATGGCTAAAACTGGCTAAGAATTAGAGAAGAATTAGCAATAAATTCTAAAGAACTGGCTAAAAGAGTAATTACCTCTAAAGGCAAGACAAGAAGATGGGAAGATTGCACAGAATGGGTAAGGGCTGGTGTTTTTTCAAAATAGGTCTTAGGAACTTGCGTTACTTTGGTTGAAAAAATGAATGATTGATAGAACATTGTGAAGATTGAGACAGGCTTGTGAAGATTGAGACAGGCTTGAAATCAAGGAACAGCAACAACAAAAAGATAACACAGGTTCCCTGTGGCATTCAGGAAGCACTCAAAAAATGGCAGCAAGAGAGACATTCAGCAAGGGAGGGGGAAGATAAGGGCTCAAAATGGGGTAGAAAAGAGCACAAGGGACTATGGTGATGGTTCATGGGTGAATCGGTGGTAGGTTACCCAAGGGGAATACACAATGTAAAAGACATAAATAACAATAAAAAGAAACATGTATGACCAAAAAAAAAAAAAAAAAATGGCAGCAGCTATTACAACAGTGAGCAGAGCAGCCAGCAGACTTTGCAAGATCGTGATTGGCCTGAACGTGATTGGCCTTTGCTAGCCCCTGGCAGGGATTTCTCACATGTCAGTGACAATGCTTAGATTTGCCTTGAGAACTAGGCACTGTGACTCAGGGAAAGTCCAAAGAAACACTGAACATGAGCGAAATGGTAACTTTAGTGTGAAACCCAGCAGATACCACCTTAGCCAAGAGATCAAGTTAACATCCCCAGTGATAGCATGTGACTATTTCCTCTAAGGTGAAAGTTGTTTCAAATTAAGTTTTTTTAAAGTGTAAAGAAAAGGCAAAGTCTACCGGTAGATAACACAGACATGCAAGGTGGCTTATAAACATGTGGCTGTTAGCACCCCTAAATATAAAAGAAATGCAACATCTGAAAATTATAAGCTATCTCTTTACCCTCACCAGAGTGGTGAAAAATTGAAGAGAAGGAAAATAGCTACTACTTATCAGACTGTTGGGGGAAAAGTTCACCCCAAATGTTGTCTTTCATTGTAAGTATGTGTTAAGTATGAAATGCGATAGGAACTTCTTTGGAGATCAATTTTGATCTATTTTTTAAGATAAAATATCCTCTCCTTGGAGTCTAATTAAAAAGAAGCAAGAGTCTATAGAAATTTAGTGACCATATATTTGATAACATTTTTCCAAGTGTACAATTGAAGCCACAGTTAAAATCTAAACAAAATGAAAATAAATCAACAAAAAACTCCCAAGACAACAAATGACCAAGGACAAAACTAATAAAGGAGTTAAATCTGTATCGGAAGACTTGGAGAGCTTTCTAGAAAGTATTTTTTCCCTTTTTCCCTCTGCTTCCTTGACCTCTATCAGAGGACGTGGTAAATGTAGTGGTTAACTGGAATGGGAAGAAGGGCGGGTGTGGGTGAAGAGGCATGCGGAAGGGAAAGAAGATCTTGTGTTAAAAAAAAAAAACAAAAAAAAAACAAAAAACTCCCCAAATAAAAGCAGCATGCATGAAACAGTCTCATCTTTGTCACATGATACATGAGTATACGCACATTGTGTATATCCAAAATATTGTCAACAAACGGTTACAGGAACATCTCAGGGTGATGGGATTTTAAGTGATTTGTTTAAAATTTCTCTCTTACATGTCTGTATGTTGTTGAAAATATTTCAAGTAGCCTGTATTAATCATATAAACCAAAACAACAAAAGCTGTTATTTTGGTGAAGAGCAAGAAACTTGTCAAGGATCCATCATCATAAGCCTACCTGATATTACTTTAAAACAAAATTGTAACCGGTCTTAACCTGGAGCAGACTTGTTCCTTTATTTTACTCTGTGGTGGAAGACAGTATTACTTCTTTTATATATCCTAATGCTCCCCTCTCTTACTGTGAGGGGTATTTTGAGAATTGTTTTAAAAAGTATACATGCCCCATTTCTAAACAAGAATCATTTCATAGCTTTGGTTATTGTCTGTTTCATCAATTTTGCTGTTTCCCTCACTCAAGAACAGAAAACCAGGACTGAGATGAATTAAAATCCCTGCCCAGCACCAGGTGACTGAGGGTGCTCCTCCAAAGCCCCCAGGAGCTGGAGATAAACGGGAATGACAATTCTGAGCCTTCTCAGTTTCCAAGCCATTATCCTCCTCTGGTTTCAGCTAAGTTTCCAAGCAAGTCCCCCTCCCCCCCTGGCCCTCTCTGGAACAGAGCCTCAAGGACAGGCAGCAGGGTCAGACCTCTCCAGAAGGCTCCCTAGTTAAAGAAGCACCATCATTCTCCTCCCACCGCCCAGGGAAAAGAAGTGCAGGCCAGTGGGCAAGCTTTCAACTGTGAGAGTGCTGTCTGCTTGCAGGCCTGGCTGCTTTCAGGCCTGTCATCAGGACAGTCTGGCTGTGCCTTCTGTGAACCTGTTTCATCAAAAGCTCCCTGACTGGTGACTTCAGCCAGCGAAACTCCCACAATAGAAACCACCTGGAGAAGAGCCAGGCGAGGCCTTGACGGCAGTGTTCTAGGCCCTGCGAGGGATGCTACAGGCCCAGCGCCACAGCAGAGCGACCAGTTCCTCCAGCCGCCCACAGCGCTGCCCTGGGGACTCATTTTGCCACTCAATTAAAACAGTAGATTCAGAGCATCTTCAATTCAGAGCCATTGACTCAGAATCAGAAAGGCTGAGAGCAGGAACCAGGGAATCCTAGCATCTAGCATTGGAAGACAACTCAGATGGCATCTAGTCCCATCTCCCCACCTAGGTGACAGGTATTTCTCCTGAAGAAGCTGAATGCTGTGAAAGTGTAGCCATAACATCTTGCCAATGTGGAGACACACCCAAGCTGGCAAATGTAAGCAGTGTTTTCTGTGGTTCTAACCACAAACAGTGAAATAGTAGATGAACCCCTAAGATGTCCCTTTTCTTTGATCACTGCCTAAACCACTCTTCCCCAGAGGTCTCTGGAACTCTTATACTCTCTTAAACCTTCATCCTCCATTGGAAAAGGCTTGAGGAGAAAGAAGGAACTTTGGAAACTCTTTAAAATGCCTTCATTACGTCTTCTGAGGATCCAGTCTTATAGATCACCCCCGAGAGAAACCGAAGAAAATAGGACATTCTTACCTTTCTATGTTTCAGAAATGTGGACTATTTTTGATATTTTGCCCTTCGCCCCATTTTTATTTTAGTTTTAAAATCTAAAACAAGCAAATAAAAACAGGCTGTTCTGTGAACTGTGGAGAATCAGAGCTAATTTAGTCCCCTCCTTCTTCCCATTGCAGACTCTGGCCACAGCCTGCGAGCTTTACAAAATAACTTGTCACCCACTCAACTCCCCTTCTCATTCTTAAAGGAAAATATTTATATTATGCCACAGAAAGGGTTTCCATGGCAGTGATGACTATAACACTGTTGCCTTGGCGACCACTTGAGTCCATCTTGAATGATCTGCAATCCCCTCCACAGACAAATAAGGAAAATCTGTCAGAAGTGCTGTTGTGTTGGTGTCTCCCCCGCCACTTCTCCCTCCATCTCCTCCAGCTCATGTCCTGTACACTCGCAGGAACTTTCCACATTTCCTGCCCCTCCAGGCTTGCCCTTGCCTTTCCCTAATCCACTGTGGAGACACTTGCTAAGAGCTTTGGAAAGGGTTAAGGGCTGGCATGCGCAGTCACGCCAAAGATAGCAGGAGATGGAGTAAACATACAGATGTCCTTTTTACGGAGCTTGCTGCCTGCCCCTGGAGACTGGGCCCACAGTGTTCTCTGTCAGTCCAAAGCAGCCGCTAATGGGAGGGTTTTACAGGCAGGAAGGACTAGGCCTCCCAAGGTGCAGCAATTGTGCATAGCACGCTGGTAGGTCACCTCTCTGGGCCTAGTTTCCTCATCTATAATGATGGAGTTGGGTGAAGGATTTCTAACTCCTACATTGTTAGAATTGTTACACCAAGAATGTACCATTCTCCATTTCCCAAAAACGCCAAGACTTTTCTTAGCTTGGCCACTGAGAACCCAGACAGGACCTTGGGATGTGAGAAGTCCTGGAGGGAGAAGACGCGTGCCTGCAGGCTGAGTCAGGGCCTTCTCAACCACAGAGCCCAAGGTGCACAAGGACGAAATCGGCATCGTATCACCACCTCATCATTAGCACAGTAGGCGCTAAACTGTAGATTCCATCTTAAGGGCCACTCTTTTTCTGGAGAAGATGCTCCAGCAAACTGATTAAATAAATGAACGAGTCCAATCTGGGAAGCTGTGGCTCTTCTCTTGGTGGAAATATCTTTAGAGTAATTCATCTCTGGGGTTTTTGTTGCCTCTTACCTTTGAAAAGCAGCTTGAAAAGCTAATTTGAAAAGTGGCTGCCTTTCATTCATCCTCTCTCTTCTCTAACTGGGAGAAAGCTTTTCAAGCTTTTTTTTTAATTAATGGGGAATAAATCTGCTTAAATTATCTTTATCGGTTTCGTAAGTAGCTGTGGAAGCCACTGTATAAGCATGGTAGGGAGACTAGGAGAAATGCAAGAAATCCTGGGGGAAAAGGAAAAGAAAGGAGAAGCAGATGCTACCTCAGAGGAATGACTTCCCCAGTGCACTTCTTGGGAAGGAACACTTCTGCCAGCCTCCTCAGACTGGTGCAGGTTTCTCCCTAACTGAGAGGCAGGAGGATTCAGCATTAAGGGGTCGATTTTAGAGTCCACAGAGCAAGTGAGGAGCATTGCTGCGACAAACCTACTGTTCCAACCACTGCAGGTTACTCTGACTCCTCTGTAGCTGTATCTTTACATCTCTGAAAAGGGAGAAGCCATATCTATTTCAGGGGCTGTGTGATGGTTATCTTTTTGTGTGTCAGCTTGTCGGGGTTATAGTCCCCAGGCATCTCCTCAAACACTAATCTATGTGTTGGTGTGAAAGTGATTCGTAAATGTGGCTAACTTCTATAATCAATTGACTTTAGGGCCTCCCTGGGGTCAAGGGGTCATGGTGCAAAAGGTTAAGTCTCAGCACTATGAAGCTATGGGCAGCCACTGCAGCCAAATTCGATCCTCTCTCCAGGACTGACCCACATGGCACAGCAGACCTCTCCTGTCACCGCTGCTCCCCTCAGCAGTGTATTTCAGTCAATCCGCCTGTTCTGCTCCCCACTCTGTCTCTGGCGAACCCTCTCACCACCACCTCCCCCCCATACCTCTGTCCTATACCCCAACTCTTGTATGCATAAATAAATAAAATAAATCTTTAAAACAAAAATAAAATCAATTTACCTTAAAAGTTTGCCTTTAATAATGTGTGGGGGCCTCATCCAATCAGTGGAAAACCTTAAGAGTAAAAACTGAGGTTTCCCAGAGAAGAAGAAATTTTGTCTCAATATTACAGCATCAAGTGTTGCTGGAAATTCCAGCCTGCTGACCTGCCTACAAATTTGGACCTGCCAGACCCCACAATTGCGTAAACCAATTGCTTAAAATAAATCTCCTTGTCTCTCTCTGTCTTTTGTCTCTTTCCATGGGTAGACAGACAGATGGAAATTCTGATTCTTTGGAGAAAACTGACTGATATGAATTGTTTGGGCGTTGAGAGAACACAAGTGTACTGAATATTCCCTGGGTCCACCCAACTGTGTGTTGCCTGCTAAGGGGGAGCCAGCCTATCCATGGGCTCTGATGATTGAGAGACCAGATTTTGTCCTCCCCTCCCCTATTGACCACAGCTGTCGGGAAGAGGGAGGAGTAGGCACCTGAACCAAAGGCAGCCAATCATGGTCTGGACTGATCTAATCCAAAAAGATGAGTCAGGCCACATAGTTTTCTGTTCTTAGGAGCTTGGATAGGAACTAAAAAAAGAATTCACCACTTGATAAACAAGTCAGGTCAATGGTGAATCATTAAAAAAGATGCATAACTGGCAGTTGTAGAACAGGACTTGTCTTATTCAATCCATATTATGTTTTGCATTTTTGTGAATCTGTTCAACAGTCTTTAGAATGTGGGAGATTTGGCATAATTCTAGCTTTCTGGCTTCTCTTTAAAAGCCAGAAACTCAGCAACACAGGATCTGAGTAGCTGTAATCAGCTGGAGTTGGAGTGCAATTGCCTGTTTACCTGGGCCAAGTGTTCTCCCAGGTACTAGCCTGCACCACACCCTACTGTGTTCCAGCCGACCAACCTCGCCTATATATTACCTGCCAGGCAAATGTAGGTATTTCCACTTGCTACCCCTGAGTTAGAGGGAAAGTCCCTAGACCAATGCTTCTTAGAAACCAGAGTCACCTTGAATTCAGAGTCACCTACAGCTCCAGATTTTAGAATCCAAACCTTAATGTGTTTTCTGTGCCAGGATTTCCTTGCTGTTCCCCCTGTTCTACTTGGAGCCTTACAAATCTTCTGTACTCAAACTAGCATGAATGGGTCTCTAGTTCTTGCACAATCAAAAGTGCCATGTAGAAATAGGAGTGAGCATGAAAACTATCTCCTCCTCAGCTCTCTCTGAGGCTGTGGTGTGCACAGTGAGCACTAAGGTGGACCCAGCCCACACTGATGATGATGATGAGGAAGGAGAACTGCTGTCCCAGGGATCAGCTGAGTACCAGGAACCACAGCTGGGCCTCTTTTGCTAGAAGAGATCCAGGGATGAGAGCAACAGCTAGCTGCCTCATTGCCAACAGTTGGATGACTACCAAGGTAACTGCTATGAGATGCCTACCTTGGTTCCCTAGAGCCAGGTGGATATGGCATATCCATATTTGGGTCCTCTGGGTACTTAAGGAAGTTAAAGTTGGTAACTAGCAGGACTTCGATGAAGTTGATCCACACCAACAATGAGACCAGGCCTAGCATGGAGGCCCCCTGCTGGACTCCAGAAGGGATCTCAAGGTGCCCAAGGCAGTAGGCTGTGGCAATTTTGAAGGACACTTGGAAAGGTTGTTTATCCACCACTGGTATGGTTGACCCTGTGACGACAGGACTTTAACTCACAGAATAACCATCTCTGAAATGGTCATTCTGGATATCAGGGCCTAATTGCTATTAGATTGTTGAGAGCACAGCATTAGCAGTGGGGTGGGTTAATGCTGGCAGAGCCCTGAGAATCTTCCTTTGCTATGCACAGCCATCTCTGACAGCTCTGCTGCTTTGGCAAGGATTTTTGTTCAGAGACATGTGTGAGGTCCCACGGATTGCAGTTTTCTATCACTGACTCTTAAGATCTCTGCTTGTGAGCCACCACCTCAGTGCCCAGTGAGGTTTTTATCTTGCCTTCTAGATACAGCCACAGCAGCAGAGGTGTGCATAGATCTGGCCTGAACTGGGCTGGGGTGGGGGTGAGTGGTGGGAGGATGAGAGCAGAATCCCTTGTACAGAATCCTCAGCTTGTTTTGACAGTGGGAATCTCCTCAATGTTAAGTTTTCAATCAATAGCTGGAATACGGAGCATGATTATCTTAGAAAGACAGAAAACAGAGTAGCTCTCTTGACATTTCCCATGACTGGGTAGATGATAAACCCCCATGTATACTGAATTGGGTCTCTCTCATTTGAGAACAAGTTTTAAAATTCAGATTATACTCTGAATCTAGAATAACTTTACTTTCAAGGTGGAGAACTTGGAGAAGGCAAAAGAACAAAGAAAAGCATAACTACTAAGGTCACATGGTGGCAGAGTGCTGAGTTATGATGGCTTCCTCTCAGCTCAGGCCCAGAGCTCAGGAGGCAGAGTGGGGGTGGGTCTGTCTCAGGTAAAGCCCAACTTGCATTCTCCCACCTGTGGAGCCAACTATTTAACATTAATCTGTGAATACCCAGTAGCCTCCACCACATGCCAAGGGTTTTCTCCAAGCTCTAGAATAATGGTCCACATTCTGCAGCCAGAGAACTCTCCAAATTCCTTCCAACACCTTGGCCTACCCCTAGAAGCAGCTGTGATTAATTCCTTTCATGTTGCCTCACAAATTCAGTCATTCTTTTAAAATCAGAATGGTCCCAATGTGCCCCCCCTGCCAGCCCAGCATACCCAGGACTAAGTCTAAATGAGCAGCTGCTCCCTCCTAACTCAGCCCTCTGCTGGCACCTCTCCTGTTTTCAATGGGGAGATCCCACGACCTTGATGCCTCTCTTGACCAGCTCCAACACTCATTTCAGGTTGGCCGGCTCAGCACGAGCTTCTGAGATAGTCTTGAACTAAGCTACTTGTGAAACATGGTCCCAGCAGAACATCTTTGCTTTTCTAAATGCCTGTGGCCTCAGAGTCAGTATCTAATCCAAACGAGCTCCCATAAATCCCGCTTAATCCTCCAAATTAATTTCTTCTGACAATAAGCCTCTTTTATGTACCTACCATGTTCCAGGTCCAGCGTGGGCGTGGTAGAGGATGTCAGCTGATTAAGATTGGTCCACCATCAATGAGTCAAAAGGCCTTGGAATGTGAGAACAGAAAAAGGCTGAAGACTGTCGTTATCCTCTTATAATCCTGGGGCAGGGACAATGTGGGAACATGTCTTATTTCTCCAGGTTTCCACTGTTAGCATGAAAGCCCAATCTAGAACATATTTCTTTGGACTCTGGCCAGATCTTTGATGTTCTACCATGAAAGGGTAAAATTTAGTTTTCCAGGCAGAACTTTGGATGAAGAGGGCTGAGCAGAACTGAATTAAACTGGAGAGTACAGATCCCTCTAGAGATGACCCCTACTTCACAAACTTTCCTATTTCTTCTAAATTGTTCCCTCCGCACTGTGCACCCTGCAAGTGGGCCCAGAGGAAGGTAGATAGAGTCTGGCTAAGCCCTGTCCCTTAGATCTGCTTGGTTCAACACCTTAATGATTAAACCTCCTTTAATACCCTTTGCATGTCCTAGCCAAGAGGCTCATTTCGATATGCAGAAGAATTGAGGTGGGGGGAGGGTTAAAACGTGGATTCCTGGGAACTTCCTGGGAGATCCTGAGCCAGAACCAGTGGCTGATACCCCTGCTGGTGAAAGTCACTGCGGAGGGGACAGAGCCCTGGACTCGTCACTGAGACTGGGAATCTGAAGCTGGATGACTGAACCAGCTGGGTGACTGTTTTCCTCGTGTGTTGTTACATAAGGAGGTTGGATGGGATAACTCCGAAGGACCTTCTGTTCTGACATCCCAGGGGTGTGTCACATAAGGAGACTTTTTGGCTTGATTGAACAGACAGACACAGAGTGGGGGCATCGGCCACACTTAATTCCACCTGCAAAATGCTCCACGGACAATACAGTCTCCTGCAGGTGAACCTGGAGGAGGCCCCGGAGAAACATCCTGGGTCTACTGACAACTTAACAGGTGCCCTTCCTAAGAGAACCTGAGAACAGCCCAGACAGGGGGCTCCGGATCCTCCAGATTCAGATATTTTGTGTCTTCTTTCTCCACTGAAGAGTCTCTTCTGAGGATGCTGCTCATTCATACGCCTAGGAGGGGATGAGCTCAGAGACACAAAACACATGATCCTCCCAGGGATGAGAACAGAAGGGGCCCTGGATAATCAACTCGGGACCAGAATGGGGGGGTAGAGCTAGCCCTCCTTCCCTGCTTTGAGCTGGGGGCTCCATGAAGGGTCTAGAGACTTTGGGATCAGAACTCAGTTCCAATCCTGACTCTCATTTACCAGCTGACGCACCCCTGGGATGTTAGAGAAGTGACCCAACTTCCCTGAGCCTCTGAGTTTCCTCATCTCAAAAAACCAAATGGGAAATATCAAGTTTACCCACAAGGCTGTTGTGAGAATGAAATCTGATTATACAGTTGGAGCATCTGACACTTAAATGGGGCTCAGCAATCCTTGCCTGTCCCCTCCCGCCTACAGTTCTTTCTTGTCACCATCCTCTGCTTGGAGGAAGGTGTCACTGCCTAATCTCTTCAGCCTTAGGAGTCCTCCAGATAGGACGGGGGTGGGGGAGGACGCCTCCTCTTTTGAGTGTTATTGAAAATATTCAAAAGAAACCTTTACACCAAAAGCAACTCTGGGGAAACAAAGGGAAACGAACAAAGCAAATACAAATCCATAAAATGAAAAGCAGATTACAGCTCCTACCAGAGTCTCTGACAAACCCCCACAGCTGCCAGGACAATGGGGCCCACTGGAGCTTCAGCTGCTCCCAGCTGAAAATTGAAGGTCTGTCCCTCCTATGGGGCCTCCTCTGCTTCTGGGCTGTTTTCTTAGCCCAGGAGGGTGGGAGGTGCATGAGGTAGAGGCTCAGAAAGCACTTTGCAGCTCTTCCATGCTTCTTTGGCTTCTGCCCAACCCACACATACCCTTCCCACATCCTCCACTGGACCAGTGGCCCCGGAAGGATCAGAACCACAGCCTGGACTCATGGAAACACACAAGGCCTGTCACAACTCAGAGCTCGAGGGACTCGCCCTACCAGCCTGAACAGCAGCAGGAGCAGGAGGTTGATGGCTTTGCCTTTCCTGCACCTGGGCCAAGCCATAAGCAAGGGTTGCTGGGGCTAAGAGAACTCGACCAGCAGCCCCTAGGCTGGAATCCTCAGCTCACAGCTACCTCCCTTACTCACCCTGGGGGGTGGGGTTTGGAGGGCAGGCGCCTTGCTGCAGTCACCTCAATGATAGGTGAGCCCAGCCCTCAGCTCACTAGGACTGAAGGAAGAGTACTGCCTGCCAAATGCTTCCAGCCAGACAAACAGCATGTCGCTGAGAGGCGGGCTGCTTTGCTGGCACAGTAAGGGTTAAGTAGGGCCTCCTGGGCTCAGACCTGAGGAGGGTGGGCTCAGGGAGCTGGAAAACTTGCCAGTGTGTGATTTCAGGGAGCTGAGGGTGCTTAGCCGGGAGAAATAAACCTGGGGGCATCTGGGTTTACAGATGTGAGGGCCCACCTTTGGAAAAGGGATTTGCCATAATTAAAGGACTTTTCAGGACAGAATGAGAGCTGGAGGGTAGAAGGTGCAGAAAGAACCTTTCACCACAAGGTACTGTTGACAAAGGAGTAAGCCCTGCACTGAAACCTTTGCAGGGCTAATATGTTTTGACTTTTGAAGAGAGATTCCCCAAGGGAGATACATTAAGTCCTCACTAGGGTCCCCAGTAAGGTTTTGGAAACTGCAAGTTTAAGCAAAACCACACATAATGAAACCAGGTCCTTGAATAGTATCTTTTTGTTAGTTGGCTGGGATTTCCTTTTCCTCGTCAGTGTTATAATGAAATGACATGGAACGAAATGCTGTTCTCTGAGGACTTGCTATGTGTTGATGGGCATTTGAGGTATGAAGGGTCTGGCGAGCCCTCATCAATATTCTGAACAAGTTAGTGATACACAAGGCTGGTCTCAGCACATATGTGTGAGCTTCCCAGTCAGAATATAAAAACCAGCATCTCAAGGAGTAAATTCCGGACCCATCCCCTTGAACATCGATGCTGAACTTCTAGGGCTTGTCCTGACAGGTCCAGCTCTCAGCTCACAGGTGTCTATTTATAGTCTATTTGTAGTCAAAGCTTGCCTGGGCCTCCCTGAGTCTGGGGAATGTGCTCCTGGATTGCAAGCTTGTAATCATGCTCTTGCCCACAGGGACATGGGGGTCTGACTGCCAGAAGGATGAAGAGAAGGGGTATCATTACCCCATGACGAACCTCCCTGATGGGGCATCCCTTTTGCGTCAGGCTCTGGTCCTAAGACATTGCTGCCTAGTGAATAGGCTGAGACCAGAACTGCTTCATTGTACCCCACTCTAGTAAGTGCTCAGGAGCCAAATCCGCGCAGTTTATCCTTGTTATTCCCACGAATGGCACATTCGCATCGCCTGCAATTGGCCTACACCACCTCCTTTGCAGCTTGGAATGAGGGGAGAGTTCACTTCGATACCAACCGACCCGAAACGTGGGTGATGCCTCTTCCTCCTACAAATCATGGTTCTGTTCTCACTTAGCTTATGTAGGAGGATATTTGTATCCCACTGCCCCCAGGATGTCTGGAGGCCCAGAAAGGACATGGACCCCAAGGGTGGTCTACAAAATTGCTCTGTTTAAGCTCAGGAACTGAACTGTTTTGGGAGGCATTGGGGTGTGCAGCCCTGGACTCCCAGCTGAGTGTACAAGCACTGGTTGGAGCCACATGACTCACGGTGGCAAACAGAGAATGTCTTGGAGGTTTGAGATGACTCAAGAGCCAACAGGGTGATGTGACTTCCAATAAGCTGATCCAGTGATGCCCAGAATGTCGGGGCGGCTCTGTGCTCCCCACTGAGGCTCATCAACACCAAAAGCAGGAGGAAAATTGGAACTAGAGCCAGAGAAGATTCAGGTGGGTGGAAAGAGTGAGGTGGGCTGCTAGCTAGAGACTGTCACATCCAAGAGGGGCTGGAATTTATTTGCGTCTGAGGACAAAAGTAAAACCAGTGGGTAGAAGTTCTAGGACAGCAGACTTGGATTAGAATAAGGAAAATCTTTTTAAACAGCAGTGCCGCAGTAAAGTGGGCAGGCTGTGGGAGGCTCTCAGGAAAGTGGACAAGAACTGGCCTTGGGGGCCAGCCACCTGGCACAAGTCCCAGCCCCCTCGTTAAGCTATCTGACCTTGGCACATTCCTTAGCCTCTGTCCTCATCTGTAAAGTAGAGAACATAGCAAAACTTATCTCCTGGGGCCATAATGAAGGTTAGGGGTCAATGTTTGTAAGGGGCATACGTACATGTACAAAAGTGCTAGGTATTCACAAGGATTTTGTTGCTAGGTGGAACCTGGACTGGAAGACAAGTGACAGGGATGCTAATCGCCATTCCTGTACCAGGGAGGAGATGGGACCAGACCACGCTGCAGAGAACAGAGTGTAGGCTTTGGCGACAGATGGCTCCGTTTCATGCCACACATCGACCCCTGTGGCCTTGGATGCACCCACAGAATCTCTACGTCTCAATTTTCACATTCATAAATGAGGCTGATGTTTCTCGCTCTACAGCATTTCTGAAGGATTGAATAATCATATACACAGATGACTGCCTCATGATTCGTATGTTTGCAGGCATTTTTAAAATCTCAAAAATGGATAATGATAAAAGGTATTGATGAAAGATCACCTATGTGATCCCTAACACAGAATGGGGGGCAGTGAGTCTGATGAGCCCCTTCCTGCCATCCCCCTCTACCCTCCGTAACTCCCAGGACACCAAACGGGTGCTTCTGTTTTTTGGTTTTGTTTTGTTTTTTTGTACCTTTACTAGTGCCTTCTCTTTTCAGGCTGCTCTGTGTGACTCACCCGTCTTTGCAATTAACTCTGATGTTCTGCTGGAGGCTTCCATTATAAATGACTAGAAGAACAGCCATTTCAAGAGGGTCTGGCGGGCTGCATTGTTTTGCCTCATGATTTCCTGCCACAGAGACATACATGGACCCCTGGGCATGTCATAGCCAGCCTGCCCTCCTCCCCCTGCCCAATTTCGTACCCTGACTTGAGTCCCCACAGCATAGTCAGCCCCAGGGACCAGGTCACTTCCCAGGACAGGCCCCAGGAATAGGGGCTGAAGCCCAGGCTGCCCCTGAGCCTGCTCTCTGCTTCCGGCCAGGCCTTCCGCTCCTGCCAGTAACATTTTGTCATACCCGTCGCCTTTAATGGATGTTCCACGAGTGAGCAAGGCTCAAGGCTGGCTGGCAGGAACCAGAAAGCAAGGCTCATAAGGAAAGAAATGCTATTTCTTCTCTTGAGAATTGTCTTCCATTTAATTTAGGTTGCTTCAGTTGAACACCTACCCTGTATGGGCATACAGGGGGCCAGTCGTGGATGTGAAGCAGGCCTCGCTCCCTCGAGGCTTAAAATTCACCAGGAGATGAAGGCAGGTGAATAATCCTGAACTTCAATAACGGCATGGAGCAGCTGCTAGGGTTCCCCAGGGTCCCTGAAAAGGTTTATACAATTGCTGTTTGTTAAGTACCTACTGTGTTTCAGGTATTTCCCACATCTCCTTTAATCTCCGTAACTCAGTGAGGGATGGGATTACCCTCACCCCATTGAACAGATGAGGAAACTGAGGTTGCTAAAGTTACATAACCAGGAAGAGGTAGAACCAGGACAAGATTCTGGAGCCCAAGCTGCCTACTACTGAGGGAAGACTGAATTTGACCAGGGTCTGAAAGAAGTTGATATTTCAGCTGCTCTGAGGGGAGGGCATTCCTGTTGCTTCCCTGCTTCCAAACAGATGCA
Organism: Scalopus aquaticus; assembly: GCA_004024925.1. Lineage (NCBI taxonomy): Eukaryota > Metazoa > Chordata > Mammalia > Eulipotyphla > Talpidae > Scalopus > Scalopus aquaticus. The sequence continues at coordinate 45,841 of PVIJ01002169.1, read as the reverse complement.
AACAGCCTGCTCTGAGAAGCACAAATGTCCTCCCTTTTTCTTCCCACATGGGGGAGGCCTCATAGCAGGCTTGGGGAGGGCCATTCTAGTTCCTCCCTCCAGCCTCCCCCTGTGACTCAATCCTAAATAAATAACCACGCTGTCAATCCAAATAGTGCTGCCTGTCCACTGGAACCAACAACCCAGACTGATTTAGCACCAGCTGGGAGCTGTTACTCAGTTATGCACCATTAGTAACCCATTCAACTCTCTAACTAGCAGAGGCCAAGCACGTCTTTTATGTTACCTCAAGGCAAGCCTATTCTTGCCTCAGTCATAGAGTTTTAGCCTATCAGTGCTGGAAGACAATGACTGAGGTTAAGCGTCTCTTCTCACCATCCCACACTGAGGGGTTCAGAGGGGTCAGGGGCTAGCCTAGGACCTCCATGTGCTTCGCCATCTGGAGGGGCAGAACTAAGATTTACCAAGCACGGCTTCTGTGGGCATTTGTCCTGGGTCTTGTATTATCCCATTCTTCATCCTCCCAGCCCTGAGGAGAGCCTTGCACCCCATGTTCAGATGTGAAATTCAATGAGTTGAGGAGTCACAGGAGGTGTCCATGGTCACATGAGAAGAAGCATAGTCAATGTGGGGACACACTTGTCTGTTTCCAAAATCTCACCCCCGAAAAGACGGAGGAGGGTGTTTTTCCCCCATCCCTTTTAGGACTTGCAAAACAGGCTCAGGTTTGGTATGCACCTAGCAGTCTGGGTCCAGTTTTTCCACCTCAAAGGGTGCAGCTCGACCCTTCCATGGAGGTTGAGCTGAGACGCCTGGAGGAGTGACCAACCCTGCAGGCACAGAGCGACACAGGGGCTGTGGAAGTGTGCTTACATCTCTTGCTTTGTTCCCGGATGACTCATGCAGCCCACATAACAAAATTATTGTCTTTTCCAGCACCAGCAAATTGTATTTCTTTCTTTAAAAACCTACAATCAGCCTGTAAATGGCCATGGCTTATTCTGGGGACATGGAGCCACCCTATGGTCACTTCTGAGGACAGGCCCCAGGAATAGGGGCTCACGCCCAGGCTGCCTCTAAGCCTGCTCTCTGCTTCCGGCCAGACCTTCTGCTCCTGCCAGTAACATTCTGTCATACCCTTGTTGCCTCTAATGGATGTTCCATGTGTGAGCAAGTGCTCTGGGAGCCCCCACTCTTCTCACACGACTTATCTTCCCCAATGGCGGATCATGCTTCAGCTTCAGGGGAACCTTCTCTGTCTCCTCCTGCACTCCAGGTAGCTTTGCCCCTCCTTGGCCTCGCTATCTCCATAAACACCTCTCTCATAAATAATAACCAAAAGGAAGAATGGTGTAAAATATACGTAAATTTTAAAAAATGAATAAATAATAACCAAAAATAAATAAATAATAAATATATAGCCATATAATAGTAACTATGTTTCAAACACTATTCTCCCATATATATCTATATACATATTCATGTGTGTTATACACAGAACACATTATACACATACACACATGTACACTATATATACATTACACATATACTATATATAAACATCAGATTTAGGTATTACATTTTACACATCATATATGCACATAATATGTGTGCATTACATGTATATATTGTGTACATTATATATACACACATTACAACATTATATGTATATTTTATATATACAGAATAGATGCATTAAATGTGTTATAGATACACACTATATATAAATTATACGTATCTTTTATATATACATATTGTAGATATATGTTATATATGCATGATATAAATGTTGTTACACACACAGAAACATAGATACACACACACCCATTTAATCTACACAATCCTATGAGACAGGCATCATTATTATCTCCATTTAATAGATGAGAAGACTAAGACATGGGGAGGTTAATTTGCTTGTGATCACTCAGCTAGTTACTGGCAGAGCTAGAACCTGAGTGTCTTCAGACTCCAAATTCTTTACCTTAACTATTATACTCAATGACTTCCAGCACCTCATTTTATTGATGATGTCTCAGGGTCCCCCTCTAGTCTTCAGGCTGCTTGAGGAGAGGGCTGTTGTCTTAGTGCTCTGTCATCTCTATGCTCCACCCCGCGGACACAGCTGGGCTGTATATGCACTTGCTGGCAGAATGTGCCCATGTCAGACGACCTAGGACAATGGCCACTTCATGTGGCTTGCACATGTCCTCAGGCCTTTTGCTCTTCCAGCTCACCCAAGACATGTTCTTAGCTGTTTTCTGGAACCCCCCTTGCTGCTCTGATGGGGACTTAGTGCTTCATCCTGCAGGCTTTAGGGGGTGCAGCAGATATAGACAAGCATGCACACCATTCCCAGTTCAATTTTCCTTTGTTTTTCAAAGGCACTAAGTGTAGGTGCATACATTCAACACTACGTTTCGGACATCTACTTCAACTCAGGCACCGTTCCTAGTGCTGAGCACAGAGTGGTGAGCAAAGACAAGTCTCCACCCTCATAGGAATTACATTCCAGGGAGGGATAGCAACTAAACATGTAAATAACACCAAGTGAAGGTTTAGTTCCTAAAGAAAAAGAAAAGAGAGAGAGTAGAGAGAGGGTTTCTTTGAGAATATGACCTTGAAGCACAGACCAGATGATGTGAAGGAGACAGGTAGGTGCATATCTGCAGGAAGAAGGCTCCAGGCGGCGGGAGCAGCAAGGACGGAGCTCTGCAGTGGCCCATGCGTGGAGAGCTGGAGAGAGCAAGGAACCAACATGGCTGGAGACAGTGAGAGTGGGAGTAGACCATAGACGTCCTTGTGGATCAGAACGAGGCATATGTCTAAGTTAGGGTGGCTCTAACAAAATACCATAGACTTGGCAGTTGGAAACAATCGTGATTTATTTCTCACAGTCCTAGAGCTGGAAGTCTTGGGTCAGGGTGCAGCCTGTCAGCAGAGGGCTCTCTTCGGAGTTGCAGACGCCCCATGGTCTCTTCACATGGTGGAAGCCAGGAGGGATCTCTGTGGGGTTTCCATTAGAATTCTAATCCCATTCTTGGGGTTTCCACCTAGGTGTCTTCCAAAGGCCCTGCCTCCTGATGTGGTCATGTTGGATTTAGAACTTCAGTGTATGAACTGGGGAGGGGAGGGTGACCCCAACATTCAGACTACAACAGCGTTTTATTTCATGTGTTTTGAGAGCTCCAGAAAGGGCTCATGCAAAGAGTTCAAGCATTCTTTTTTGCTTTTCTGTGTGTGTGTGTGTGTGTGTGTGTGTGTGTGTGTGTATCAAGGTAATGTTGCTTTAAAATGAACCATGTTTTCAAAGTGTGAAGCATGTGAGTGATAACCCCACTCATTTACCGTGATCAAGAATGTTTTAGGTTTCTGAGTAGTCCTTTCTATCTCCACTGCCATTTCTCAACATCTCCCTCCTTCATAGTCCACATTGTGTTTCCACGGGCTTCACCTAAAACTTACAGTCTAACAAGGGACACAAATAAATAATTGTATTGCTGCTGATCCACATGGAGGCAGGTGCTGCAAGAGAGGATTGTGGGAGCACAGAAAAGGGGCTACTCAGTCAGACAGGAATACTCTGCTAGGAAGTCAAGGGTGGCTTCTAGAGGAGGTAGCATGTGACACAAGGCTTGAGGGGTAAGAGCAGTGGCCAGGAAAGGAGAATGATCTAGGCAAGGAAAGCTATACATAGAAACAGAAAAATCATGAAGCTACGGTAGCGATAGTCTGGTCTGCACCTCTCTTCCCTCACCTGCTTATCTTCAGTACCCACCATGTGAGGTCCAATGCCGCAGACCAGTAATCCTCTTCCGCTGCTGAAGATCGCTGTAGAAACTTGCTATCACTGGTACTAACAGATATTCACACTCTGATCCCAGCAGGACCTCTTGTCACTCAGGACTCCTTTCTTTGATAATTAACTGCCTGCCACCTTCCCCACAGCTCACACGCTAGGCTTATGCTCCCTCCCTGCCGCCTCAGTCGCTGAGGGTGACACCCGACCTCACATCACAATGAGCACTCTCTGCATCCTCTTTGATTTCCGTCTCAAAGAGTTTGCATCTTCAACCCTCATCTCCTCCTGATGGTCTCAGAAAAAGATGTGCTTCTTGATTGAGATTAACTATCTATTTGCCTTGTCTGGATGGATTGTAATTCAGAGTCATCAAAGAGCTCAAGTGGATGTGGGAAAGTTCTTTGTTATAGAAAAATTCCAGCTTTTAAAAAATGTGAACAGAATGCAGAATTAGAAAATCATCTTAGTGCAATCTCATCTGGTTTAGGTGAAATCATCAGTGTGTGAATGATGGTAAGTCAATGGGGAACTTTACATGGAAAGGAAGCCTGACCCCTCTGTTCTGTCTTGGAGAGATGATGAAGAATGGGATACTCAACATGTGGACCTTGTGATGAGATGAAAAATACAGTGGGTGGCACCTCAGCTGGAGTCACCTGGGGAACTTTAGAAATACTGATGCCTGGGAGACATCCCCATCAATTATGACTTAAGGTCTAGGGAGCAACCTTGGGATAGAGGTTTTTTAAAAGTGCCCCCAGTTGCTTAGGCCTCCCTGGTGGTGCAGTGGTTAAGCGTTGTGCTGTGGAGCTGTCAGCTGCGGTGACTCGAGTTCGACATCGCCGGGGGAGATACCCACATGGGGTGTCGGACCTCTCCTGCCTCGCCCGCTCCTCCCCTGAGCAGTGTTTTTCGGTCGTTCTGCCTGTTCTTCTCTCCACTCTGTCTCTGGTGAACCCTCTCGCCACCCCACGCCTCTGGCCTGTACACCAGCTTGTATGCATAAATAAATCTTTTTTAAAAAATAAAAGTGCCCCAGTTGCTTGTGATGAGATCCCAGGCTGTAATCACCATCACCTGAAGCACAAAGCTTCACTCATGAAAGATCAAGTACACCCATGAACTTGCACCCATATAAACTGATCCTAATCAAGTCTTTCAAGTTTCATCTCTAGCTAAAGAAACGTCAAGGACAGAAAAATGAGGGACGCTGGGAGGGAGCAACGAGACTAATCAGAATTGACTCACACTGCCAAGCAACTGACCATTTTTTCAAAAATAATTTGATGACTTTAGAAAGAGGGACCTCCATTTTCAGATTAATGGATGTTAAAGACATAAAAATCAGGGTCTCCCTGGTGGCGCAGCGGTTGAGCACTGCGCTGTGGAGCTGTCAGGAGAGCGCGATGCGAGTTTGATGCCCAGCCAGGGAGAATCCCACATGGTGCGGCAGACCTCTCCTGCCTTGCCCGCTGCTCCCCTCAGCAGTGTATTTCTGTTGATCTGCTGTTCTGCTCCCCACTCTGTCTCTGGTGAACCCTCTCACCGCCCCATCCATCTGGCCTGTACCCCGGCTTGTATGTATAAATAAATTTAAAAATCTTAAAAAAAAATCAAATGCAACACTCGGGGATGCTTGTGTCTTAAATCGGGCAAACCATTTGATTTTGGACCAGATAATAGATGTTACGAAAGAGTGAGTGACTACTGGGTGGTGAGCATATTTTAATGTTGCAAGAGATATTTGAATGCCATGTTTTTTAATTGATGAAACTAAAAATATAATAATAATTGAACATAATTTTTTTGGTAACACAGATACCTTTATGAGAGTTCTAATCAGATTCCTAATTCTAATCAGAATTCTTTTGGAGGGTGTAACATTTTTCTTTTCTTATTTTCTTCAAGCATTCTTTTTGGGTTTTTTTGTTTGTGTGTGTGTGTTGAAGTAATGTTGGTTGATATTGTTATTGGAATTTTGGGCATATAGGGCCCCACCCCCCTTCAATTGTTATTACCATAGTCCACCACCATAGTCCATTGTGCTTCCTCCCTACTTTGTTCTCACTCCTACCCCCTTCCCTTACCCCCACACATGCCTCAGTTCTATAGTCAGCTTTCAAGGTTTAATTTTAAATTTGGCTTCATCTGACCCTTGGTTTGGTAAAAACTATGGTTTTGGAGTATAAACAGATGAAATGAGAGGAGATTTATTTTAAAATATTTCAGGAACAACAAAAACATAAATAAAACAAGTGACAAATTTTAGGAATTATTAAATATGGAGAAAGCAAATGGGTGATCATAATGTGAATCAATTCAAATTTGTGTGTATTGGAAATTTTTATGAAATAGTTTTTTAAAAAGATGAACCCATTTGTTTTTCCAGTATGAGAAATGGTAATTGTCTGTATGGTCACAGCTGTTCCCTGCTCTATCCTCAAAATGAGCAGCTGCACCAGCACCAGTTGGGTGAGACCAGAAACAGGCCAGTGCTGTCATTCCCTGTCATTTCCAACATCACCACCACCGTCTGCAGGTAGGTGCTGTCAATGTCACCTACAGATGAAAACTGAAGTTCAGAGAGGTTGTCATTTGCTCAAGGTCAGGTCACTAGATCAGGATTAGAAGCTAGGTAGAAAATTCCTCTGTCTTAATCACTGAGTCTTTGTCTTGTCTCTTTTTCCCTCCATCTTCTGTCTCTTCATCCCCATTAAACCCCTTCATCCTGATAGGACACCTCTCTGGCCCTTCTGTAGCAGTTATTTCTTCCTTTGCCTGTTCCCTCCCTCACACTGCTGGGAACCAGCTACACTTACCCTCTTTCATCTTCACCCTCATTCGCTCCTTAGTCCCTTGTCAACCCAAAGCCAGTCCCGCTATCCCCTACAAGATACTAGACATATGTTGAAGCCAGTTCGGATGCCTTGTCCAGCTGAACCTATGGGTGACTCCAGGTTCTGCTGTCCACTAATTGCAATCCCAAGGGCAACCCCAAGTGAGAGCATCCCAGGGAGGGAACCCAGGCGACCCACAGAACCATAAGAGACTACAGTGGATTACTGTTTGAAGCCAGTAAGTTTTGGTGTGGCTGCTCCATACTAACGGTGTCTGGAACAACTTTAAACACAGCTGAGATACTTGCTCCCCCTGCAAACACCCCCAAACTCTAGAAAAGAGTGGGTTGCCCTCTTCTAGGTGCTCCTACAGCTCTTTGCACCAATCAGACATATACCAGACAGACACACAACTTAGTAGCAGAGGTCACAAATTTTGCTTCACTCATCTAGTGGGCTCTGATGCCACTCACTGCTCATGGCCGAGCCTCTGTGGATGCTGAGACAATGTTTGCTGCATTCAATTATCTCCTTTCCCTTCTGTAGTCCCTCAAGGCAGACACTGCCGCAAGAAGACCCCAACACAGAAACCCCAGAGCTGTCTAGTGGAACTCACCGTGCCAAATCAGACTTGGAAATGCTTTCTATGTTCTGCCCAATAATTTTAAGTATGGTTTATGCAAATTACACTTGTGACACTCTACTAATGACAAAACTCTACTCTGTTATAGGACAGGATCCAAATATTCTTCCCTCAACCTCTGTGCAATGTGGTGAGGAGCTTTCTAAGGATTTGGTCTTTACCCCACTTATTTTCCATCCTAGTTGCAGATAAGGATCCTGGAAAGCACAGAATAAAATGAAAGTAGAATCTCTGGGAACAGAAAGGACTAGGAATAAATCTTTTTTAACTGCTCTCTGAGTGATTCCAATGCATGAGAAACAATCCTACATAGAATATAGCCACTGGTAATCTCGGAGGATCCCGGCAAACCCAGGAGTTCCTGGCAGTTCTGTTTCTTGTTTGGGCTACAAATTATCTTTTTTAAAAAATGTGGCCTGTCCTGATTGAACAGGAGGGACACCAGACAGACATGTAGCTATCCCCAAGGAAGTCTTAACTAAATCCAGACCAGTAGTATTTCATGAGTTCAATTCTTTGCTCATCTAGGGATTTTTTTTTTTAATGACAACTTTGAAGACTGTAACATGAGAAAAATCTCATGCGATTCAATGAAAAAGCAAAAATCTTCTCTCCTTTATGATTGCAACTACATTAAAATACACTACATTAAAAACTACATTAAAATCTCAAAGCCTGAATAGGAAAGCACAAAATGATCATAATTAGGATAGTGGCTATTTTTTTTCTTTCCTTTCCAAACTCCTTTTGGGATCATCATATTCTTCAAAAAAAAAAAAAGGCAAAATAAAGTCTGAATACTTGGATTTATTTATTCATATAAAGAGACTGCCTCTAACCACTGACCAGGATGAGAGCACATTAATGAGCCACTGGATGAATCGCTTTCCCTCTCTGGACCTTGGTTTCTGTCTGCAGGTTGCACCAGGCAAGCTACGAGGCCTCTCACTCTGACTGCAGGCTCACGTGCGGCGGTTTTTATGAGACCAGCTAGACAAATGCTACCCAATATGCTTCTCTCGGTGAAGAGCCGGGCTCTGCGCTGAGCTGTTTCACCTCCTCACCCTCTGAGCACACCCCGCCCACAGCCCTACCCTGGCTTCCTCCGCCTACCTCGTGCCTTTCTGCTCGCCAACTTCCCTCGTGGTTCCCTTCGCCCACTCGCGACTGCAGGCCTCCTTCCGCCCGCCCCTACGCGATGAGCAGTTAATGTACACCAAGCTGCCGCCGCCCAGCAGCTCGGAGTGCTCCATCTGTTCTCAGGAGCGTTCCAGCGAGAAGGACTACCCGCCACTCACCGCCAATAGCAGCACCGAGCCACCCCAAGAGGGTCTCGCGTGTGCGGGCAGAGGGGTCCCCCCCAGCTGCCTGAAGCCCGGCTGCAGGGTGCAAGAGATGAGAACATCAGCCATCAAAGGGCTGGGCAAAGGGCACCACGCTGTAGGAACCTTCGGAAGTGAAGGTCCATCCTGAGACACCTTCCCCTGGAGAGATGAGGGCGCTGAGGATCCCAGAGTCCGGCCGAGGGTTCAGGAACACTTCATCCAGCCTGGATCGGGGTTGCTTGGCCCTTATCAAACACCCAGTAATAGCTGCTACCGCTCACTGCTTCCGGAACTGGCTGCTGCAGATTCCTTATCCCATCCAGTGTTCTGAGTAGACCTGAATGTTGGTGCTATTATTATAACCACATTTTTAAGTAAAGAAAGTAGTAAGACAGTGTTTCGGAATTCACACTGCTTGGATTTGAATTCTGGAGCTGTCACAAAGTGTGTGACTTTAGGTGAAATATTAATCTGTCTGAACATCAGCTTGTTCTTCTGTTACATGGGGATAATCCCTACTTACAGGAAGGATGTGTAGGGGTTGGGTGACATCATCCATGAAATATACTTACAGACTTTGGGTTCAATAAATACAGGTTATCATTTTTAGCTGAATGTGAGCCCAGATACTTCTTCCAGGTGCTCAAAAATGACTTACTGTAGGGCCTCCCCGGTGGCGCAGCGGTTAAGCGCAGCGCTGTGGAGCTGGCGGCGGCGGCGGCGGCGGCGGCGGCGGCGGCGGCGGCGGCGGCGGCGGCGGCGGCGGCGGCGGCGGCGGCGGCAGCTACGCAAGTTCGAAGCCCGGCCAGGGAGAATCCCACATGGTGCCGCAGACCTCTCCTGCCTCACCCGCTGCTCCCCTCAGCAGTGTATTTCTTTTTTTTTTCTTTTAATACATACAAGCTGGGGTACAGGCCAGAGGCGTGGGGCGGCGAGAGGGTTCACCAGAGACAGAGCGGGTAGCAGAACAGGCAGATCAGAAATACACTGCTGAGGGGAGCAGCGGGCAAGGCAGGAGAGGTCTGCTTCGCCATGTGGGACTCTCCCCGGCCGGACTTCGAACTCGCGTCGCCGCTGCCGACAGCTCCACAGCGCAGAGCCTAACCGCTGCGCCACCGGGGAGGCCCAGCAGTGTATTTCTGATCTGCCTGTTCTGCTCCCCACTCTGTCTCTGGTGAACCCTCTCGCCGCCCCGCGCCTCTGGCCTGTACCCCAGCTTGTATATATAAATAAAAAATAAATCTTTAAAAAAAAAACGATCACAAAGTCAGACAAAATAAACACATTGTTTAAAAAAAAAATGACTTACTGTAAATGTTGATTTTACCTGGCTTGACCCTCCACATGGACCTCAGGAATGCTGGGCTCCAGGCCCAGGGCTTTCTTCTTTTCTTCTGTTGCGCTTCACTCTGAGAAAGACTTGGTGACTTGCGATGAGTACATGCGCTGAAGGGGGTGCACATCTTCTGTTCCTGTTTGATCCTCTGCATATGGTCATCTTCTCTTCCTTAGCTCTCTGAACACTTCTCTACCTGGTGGCCTCTCTGGTGGGAATCCTCCTCCCTCCTCAAGGTTAGGCGGGTTTCCCTTCATGCTCCCTTTGCCATGGCAGACTACCCTGTGTGGCTAGTTGACCTCACTCTGCTTCCTGGGAAGGCTCGCATGGCCTTGCTTCCAGGAGGTTCCAGCGTTTATGCAGGAATTCTCTGCTGGGACCGCTGGACTCTTCCATATACCATTGTCTGGCCTTCCATTCCAGTCTCCCTTTCAGCATTCCTTTTACCCCTTGCCCCTCTACCACGCCATGTTCCTGCATGTGGGCTGAAGAAGAGAGAAAATTGGTCTATGGGAGGGGGTGATTAGAAAGTGAGACAGACAGACACAGACAGAAAAAAGTAAAGATAAGAGGTGGAGAGGACTCTGCTGCCTGGTTGCCTTTGGTCTCCAGGTCCTGATTCCAGGATTTCCAGAAAGCAACTGTAATCCTGTGATCTCTTTCTACCTAAACTAGCTGCCAGAATCCCAACAATCTTTCAAGCCACCACACCTGCTTATGTGTGCCCCTCCACAGAGAAGCATGTATGGTAAACAATGACTGATACAGTGAAACAGAGGCAGACATGGTTATGAAAGCACCAAATGCATGTATGAACAGGTGAGAATGAAGTACCTTTTAAATGTCAGCTCTCTGAGGGCAGGAATTTGTGACATTTTATCATTGCTTATCCCCCAAGCCCAGAACAGGCAGTCAATAAGTATTCAGTAAGTAAATAAAACAGGATGAAAAACACAAGAATTATTCAAGAATATGGCACTGGTGGCTGTCTGTTGGTGTTGAAGAGGGGTGAGAAGGATCCGGAACACCATTCTGTTTTGTCCAAAGCTTTTGTATGTGTACTACGTTACAAAGGGAAAGTAAAAGGAATAAGAATAAGAGACAGGGCATCTTGGGCCTAAAATGTGGCATTTATCGAAGCGTTGGTTACTGATACCACACTCCCTTAATAGGAGAGCAGGCTAAATGAAGGATTAACAGTCCCTGCCCCTCACTTTCCCAGTAAATAAAGCCAGTCACCCCTTTCTGTGACACCCTCCCTGGCTCATTTGCTCCTGTTTTGTAGAAATTGGAGCTGAGATCAGCAGGTCAGAAGTGAGGATTCCTACCAGACTTGGCTTTAAAAACATACACTCTTGCTACTATATTCTACCGCCCCCCTACATTTTATAATACTTACAGTTTACAAAGTCACTCATGTCAACTATCCCATTTAATCCTCACAAGCCTAGAATCTAGGAAATTATGTTAAATTCCCATTTACTATGGGTTGAATGTTTGTGTCCCCTCCTCCCTCAATTGGTATGTTGAAGTAAGTCTAATCCCCTAAATTAGGGCATTTGGAGGTGAGGCCTTTGTGGGGTGATTAGGTTATGAGGGTGGATCCTTCAGGTCTGGATTCGAGATTTCCTCTCACTTTGAGGCTACAACTGCAAATCACAAAGCAGACTCTCACCAGAAACCTGATCTACCACCTCATTGATCTCGGACTTCTCAGGCTCCAGAACTTTGGTAAATAAATGATCGCTATTTAAGCTGACTGGTCTATAGTCATTTTTTTATAGCAACTCAAGATGACTCAGACACCATTTTACAGAAGGGGAAACTGAGGCTCAGAGATGGGTACAAAGAGGCAGTGTGTGATAAGGGAGAGAGCCCTGGTCTGGGAGACTTGCCCCCAGTAGACTTTGTGATCTGGGGCAAGTCACGGTTCCTCCCTAGCCCAGTTGCTCATCTGCAAGTTAGGGAGACACTAGATGACGTTAGGTGCCCAGCAACTCAAACAGTCTGTGATCCTAGGAAACCTCTTGATGTTGCTTGTAATGAGATTAGAATGGTAGTTGCAAAGGGGGAGCTAACAGAAACATACATATACAAATGGCAGGGTATTTGCATTCGTTCCTGTGCTAAGTTCACACCTCTCACTTTCTACAGTTACAATGTCTTAATCATAATGACACTGCTTCTAAAGTGCCATGAACATTCCCAGGGGGATGGAAATGCCAATTTGCTAATAGTACCCCCAGGACTTTGCACCTCATGCCATCAACGCCTTTGATGATTTTTTCTATCATATTTAAGTTTATTAAAATATCAACCTTTTTTTGGTAGAAACAGATTTTTTGCTAGTGTTTGTACAGGGAAGGGAAAAACCCTCTGTCCACCAGAAATATGCCAGGAATATCCCACATGGGTACAAACTCCACTGAGCTGACAGACACATCTGAGGTCTCAGCTCTGCTGGAGCACTGGGGTCGGGGGCCCCCCCTTGGTTAGTGGGCATTGCCAGCAGCAGTGCTTGGTTACTGATGAAGTTCAAGCAGCAGCTGGAATCGGCAAGGTGAAGGCCCATGGTATGTCTCTGGTACAAAACGGGAGATTGAAGCCCGTGGCATCTCCCATGCCCAGGTGGTGGGCAGAGTGGAAGGAGAAAGGACAGTCCAGTTTTGAATCTGGGCTTGGTCACTTGTGGCTATGTGATCATGAGCCTTGACTTCATCTCTCTGAGCTTTAGTTTCCTCACCTATAACTTAGTGCTTCTGGATGATGATTGCTACAAAGATCGCATGGGCTTAAAGTGTCGAGAAAAGGAGGAGGAAGCTGAAGTACAGAAAGATGAAGTAAATCCAGGATTTGAACCTGTATCATCCAGCCCAAAGCCTGGATGGTTAATCATCAGATTACACTGGCTAAATAAAAAAGGCCTACAGAGCTTCTTTGAATGTCACTTCCTAAGATGCTATGTCCCAGAGAGTGTTCACAGGCTACCTTTCATCCTTTGGGAAAGTCACCTGTTCTAAGATCGATCCTTTAGACTTGGGAGCCCAGAAACCAGCTTCTGTCAGAGCAACGAAGACAGGCCCATTTGAGTGGGTAATTCGCCGCGAGTAGTAACTACAGTGGAACCAGAGGCTTTGAGCCCTGAGACCAGCAGCATCACTTTGCTTAGAAGCCAAATATTAGGATCAGAAGTTTGTCTGAAAACAGGGCCTCAGAATGAGCAGTAGGAGGCTCCTCACGCGGATGCATCCAGACACTTATGACAGGGAAACCTGTAGGTACCGCCACGGCTCCCTCTTTGGGGCAAGTGTTTGAAATATTCCCTACTCACCCAGCATTTGTCCCTGGGACTCCACTTTTCTCGCATTCCATGGATGGCCAACGCCCTCCTGCTTATTAACATTTCTTCACATAAGAACCTTCATGCACTAAAACTTCAAGGACAGGGAGCCAAGCTGTCTCCCTAGCATGCCCCTGAGGATTTCTGCTGTGACTCTTGGTAAGTTATGCTAAACCTAGATATTCAAGGGAAATCTTTCTTTTAACTCCTAGCTCACCAGGAATGGCAGTGGGATACAAAGCCTCTACAAATAGTAGGTGCACCATAAATGTCCCTGTAAAAATATCTGTCTTGGTGATATGCAGACTTGACACAATCCTTGACCTCAAAGAGCTCACGGTCTAGAAGAAGGGACTCATGAATCGATGGCTGTGACGCGAGATACTAAAGGCTGCAGTGGAGATGAGGGTGGACTGTTACCAAGAAAGAGAGGTTGTATCCATATTGGAAGGGGAGATGTCAGAGAAGACTACCCCCCCCCAAAAAAAAAGGATGAGAAGACTCACAGGCAAAAAAATAGGGAATGTGTTCCTGGCAGGAAAGAGCAAGACACCTTTGAAGAACTTAAAGACACTCTGAGTGCAGTAGATTGAGGGGATTGAGTAGGAGAGGGCAAGGTTGCTGGGGGCAGTGGAAGGAGATGAGATCTTCCTCCAGTTAGGGAGTTGTCCCTCTGCAGGCCCCGGCCCCTCTCTCCAGCTGGACCTGAACACCTCCCCTTGGCGGGACGCTCAGCGCACACACTGCACAACTGTCCCCTGAGGTCTTGGCACTGTGTATGCATCACTAGGGACATGTGTCACAGTCCAGGAAGTTTGGATTTTGTTCTGAACACTGAGAACCTGCAAGATTAATTAGAAGGATTTAAATCAAGGAAATGACACAATCACAACTGTCTTTTAGAAAGAATTCTCTGAAAGAGCATTGAGGCTGATGGATTGGTGAGGAGAGAAGGTTGGGATTGTGGGGGTGGGAAGTGTGTTTTACAGACACACACTTCTGCAGAGATACACACACATTTCCTCGCGGTCCCACACTCCAGTTCCCACTGGTATTTCACTAACATTACATCAAACCATGGAGGAGATGAGCAGAGGTAAGAGGCAGGACGGTGGAGCAGAAGGAAGGCTTTGAGAGATCCCTGGAGAGCAGACTGGGCAGGATTTTGTAAGCATGTGGATATGGGAGAAGGCAGCGTGAGGACAGGGTGCTGGCTGGGTGCTGACGCTCAGGAGAGTATGTCTCCAGAGACGCAGATTTGGGAGTCGTACATATGGAGAGGAGTTGAATCATTAGAGTCAAGTAGAAAGAAGACCTAGAACAACCCTAATCATTCAGAGAGAGGAAGAAATGTGCCTGGAGTTGGGAGGAAGCTGAGCAAATGTTGGCCCTTTAGTCCTTCTTTCCACTAAGTAGGAGAGGAGGCATCTGTAGAGACCAGCCTTGTGGGAAGTTGGGAGGGGGGTGGGTGGGGGACCAAGGGGGCAGGGGGAGGGGGCTTGTTGGGAATGAGGAAGAAGCAGCTGCTGAGAGTGGGTGAGGGAGTTGATTGGGGACACAGGGAAGGACTGCCAAGCACGGGTTGTTTTCTCCTGGCTTGACAGCTGCTGTCACTCAGGGGACCAGATGGAATAATGAGGTAAGATTCTCCCGACACAGAAGCTGCACGCTGGGAGCAGAGTAAGTACTTTCAGATAGGGAATTAATTCCTCAGAGCCACTAGAAGGCCAGAAGTATGGATGTAGTTATTTGTTTGGGGAGCATGGAAGGAGCTCCCCAGATGCTCTCCGTAGTCACGACGAGGAGCAGACCCTTTCTGGCGTTTGCAGGTTTGGCCCATCTACGGGTGCCTGAACTTCAGGAGCTGTAAATTAAGGTACCTTCACAGCTGGCTTGCATTCCCAGCTGGGCTTCACAAGCGCTTCCCAGGCATCTCCAGGGTTCCCAGAGGCTAAAGCTTCTAGTGCTGGGGGATAAATATGCTGCCCAGGTGGATGCTAAGGAAAAAGATGTGAAAAGTTGCCCTGAGTTTTGGAACCTCTCAAAGACCAGGATTGAGGAGTACCAGAAAAAGCTGGAAAAGATAAAGAACATAATTCTATATGCTCAGATGACCACTGAGGACTTGAATGAAGTCTTCCCAGAAGCCAAGTTATACTAGAAGAAGTACCCTTACTGGCTGCATAAGTCCATTAAGAATTTATATACTTGAGTCTGGGAGAAAGCTCTGGTTCTCCTAGGTAAGATTATTAAAAATAATTTTATAGCAAAAAAAAAAAAAAGTTCTCTCCTGCATCCACCCTGACCCCATGAACCCTAGTGGTAGCTCAGACCAGTGCAGAATAGGGCAGAAGCATGACCTGGAACTGCCTGGGACCTGACTTGCTGGATCCAAGATGGGGACAGATACACTCAAGGTTCCCAGGAAGCTAAGGACCAGCTTCTCCCTTATGTCATTTTGCCAACTGAGGATATCGGGTTAGTTCTAAGCATGTCCCAAAGGTACATCCTCTGAGTGGAGAAAAAGGAGAGAATAATTAAGTTGGATATCACTTTGGGTGATTTGAAGCAAGTAGAAGCAACGCAGAGCTTCTGAAACAAGCCAGTCTCCATCAACTGTGAATGGTTAAACAAAATGTGATCCACCATACCATAAAAAAAAGAATAAATGACTAATATTTGCACAGGACAGATAAGATGCCCCACTGGAACCCAGAAAAATGGAGAACAGGCTGTAGAAAGTAGTACAATGGGTAAGCAAAATGCGTCTGTTTGTTTTACAGACCCACACTTCTGCAGAGATACACACACATTTCCTCGCAGTCCCACACTCCAGTTCCCACTGGTATTTCACTAACATTACATCAAACCATAGGAGCTACTTACTCTGAAAGTATGCTTTATACTTGTGATAAAAATGACAGAAATGTTTTTTAAATTTTTATTTTGCTTTATTTTAATTAAAATAGTTTTTATGGCAGTCATGTTGGTTTACAACACTGCATATGAATGGAGAGACAGAGTCAGACCTCCTCAGGTGGACGTTATACACCGTCCCCACCAGTGGCTTTTTTAAAGTTGTCATGTCCTAGAAAAGACTTGCAGTGTGAACATGTGTCACCCTAAAGACTTGCTCTTAACTGTGGGGGTCTAGGCAGTCTGGAGACACACAGCCTTTCAGGCACTGAGGTTATTCGGTAACTATCGTCCCTCTCTCACATAACCATGGTGAGGGCCAGAGCAGGTATTGCATGTGAAAGCGCTTGACAAGCTGAAATAATTTGTGCAGTTGTGAGCTGCTGTGCAGGGGCTGAAAGATACAGCCAAGGAGGCTTGAAAACGTGATTCCCTCATAACAGCAAGGCCCCTGGCCTTTATAGGAAACCCAAAATTTTGTCTGTGGTTGAGATACTTTTCATTTCTAGTTTATAACTAAACAGTAGGTGGCCTGTTTCCCCTCTTTCTGCTCACAGGAGTGTAGTTTAAAGCTCTCCCTTTCTGTCCTGCACATTGGATCCTGGAGCACTAACCTAGTCAGGGTCATTGGGTTTACTCGATGATGCCCAGCTGGGGCAAACTGCCCAGGGTGTACCGGGAATTTGCAGAGGTCAGCACTACAGCCAGGCCCACCATGGCAGGGCCGTATGATCCCGTGGACAGGCTGCTGTGGCCTGTTCAGGGAGCGGGGCAGGGAAAATGGGAGAAAATGTCTGCTCTGTTCCCAGTGGACAAAATGTTGGCAGGATTTCCCCCAGAGCCGGTCAATTCCAGAACCACTCACCCAGATGTGGAGTCCCTGTGATTGCTGACTCACAAAGGGCTACATAGATGCTGGAAAATGCCACTAAAGAGAAAGGAAATGAGATTGTTTAGCTGAGATAAGACCAAGGGGGGCAGCATACGCCTGGCAGAAATGTGTGCACGAGATTAGCATCCCCTTCTTGCACAACTGGCTATTTCCCCCAGCAGCACAAAGCTCTCTGGCTCTCCTGCTGTGCCCCCAACGCCCCACCATCACCCCTCCAGCTGCTCACAGGGGCATCTCATAAAGTCACTCAAAGACACCTAATTCATTGATTATTCAAGCAAGGAGTGACTGGGGAGACCACCAGCCTAAGTGGTTCCCAACATTTCACCACTGGTATCTCATCTTATGCCTCTACTGGTAGGGATTCCGTATTTTGGAGATTTTAGAATAGCTACCCTTACTGAGTACCTACTTCTTAGGATCATTCCCTGGGCTAAGAGATCCTCAAAGGTACAGGATTTCTTTTTGAGGGGATAAAGATGCTTGAAAGTTGGCTGGTGATGGTTGCACATATCTGTGAATAAACCAAAAACCACTGACTTGTACACTGTAAATAGGCAAACTGAGTTGCGTGTGGATTGTGAGTCATTTAAAGAGGTAGCTCGTGCTGTGCCTGGTGAGCCGCAGAGGGTGCACGCTGCAGCGGAGAGAGCACACGTTTTGGAACCAGGGACAAGTTCCTCCTCTGGGAATGGGCTTAGCGAGCCACACCACACCAAGTTGTTACGGTGTGCGGGGAAGCCCCAGCTCTTCTGAGGGCCCTGATGGTGAGGTTTGAGGCTCATGTACAGAGGTAGAGGCGGGAGGTGTCTGTGGACAGACGTTTCCTTGCACTGAAGTCATAGACACAAGGAATCCTTCCCTCCTGGGGGTACCAAAAGCTGTCAGCCTCAGGGCTGGAACGAGCTTGGTCATTCACTACTCTCTGTCCCTTGAGAGACCTCAAATAGGAGAGACTGAGTAGAGGTCAGAATGCAAGGAGGTTGGCATGAACTCTAGTACTACCCCGCTGATCTTGGAACCAAGTGGCATCTAGAGCCAGAATAGAGGCTCATTTGAGAAAGAAGGGAAGGCCAAGCTTCTATAAAAATGTGGCTCTTTTCAAGGCAGTGGGATGGGTTGGATCATTCTGCTGTGTTTCTTCCAAACTACGAAGCATCTGCCAAAAATGCAGAAATGCTCTTATGAAAACAACTGGGGGATAGAAAGAGGTATAAAAAAAATTAAACAAGTAAAAACAAAACCAAACAACTTGGTGACAGCGGCCCTTAAATACTGGGAAATGGTCCTAATGTGCTAACCACAGGGATAAAATACAATTCATCTTCATCATTTGCAGATTCTGTATTTGCAAATTCTCTACTCACTGACATTTCTTTGTAATCCTCAAATCACTGCTCGCTGTGCTTTCTAGGTCATTCTTGGGCATGTGCAGGCTGTGAAAATGTGACTTTTCCCAATGTGCCTGTTCCCAGCTGACGTCACAGAGTTCAGCCTTCCCAGGAGAGCGCTCATACTGTGAACACGTGTCCTCTCTGCAGGCTACTCACTGCTATGTCTTTGCATTGTTTTGCTTTCGGCTGGTGATTTTGCTGTATAAAATGATTCCCAAATGTGGTACTCAAGTGCTATCTGGAGTTCCTAAGTGACAGAGGCTATAATGAACTTTACAGACCCTTAGACACAAGTTGGACATGAGTTCAGTGTTAATGAATCAACGATATATATTAAATGAGATTTCTTTAAAAAGAAACATACATTTTAAGGAGGTTCTTATTGATCAGCTGACAAGAATGTGGTGATGGGAGGCTCATAGCACCCAACCCCATACTTCCTGTGGGTGCTATGATTTAGTATCCCTGAATCAGCTTTGCAATCGCAGAATATGGTTAACAAAAGGAATGAGAACCAACTGTACATGTATGTGCTTTGCATACATGAGCTCTTTTTAATCCCCACAAAGTGTTAGCTTTTGTTTTACAGATAAAGAAATTGAGGTTACTTATGGTAGACTATGTGATTTAGACTAAAGTGGAAGTGGCAGGATTTGAGTCCACTTCTCCCCAGCACCCTGGAGGGGAAGGAAGTGCTCTAACACTTGAACTACCATGCCACTTTTCAGGAGAAGGTGCTAAAATCCTATCACAGCTGCTGGAAGGACTAGCCAACAACATATCTGAGAAAGGAGGATTAAAGAACTGAATGGACATAACCTAGATATGGCCTGCACTGGTCAGACTCCAACTAAGGAGTGGAAGAGATAATCTACAATCAACATGGAAGAGAGGCCCCAGAATGGATGAGTCTGGGTGCCAAGCACATCAAGAGAGGAACAGAAGAAGAAAAGGATATGGTTCTGCCTGTGAGGACTGCCTGGAGGCAAACTTGAAAGCTGCCTGCAGGAGGAGAACTTTATGGACTGCAGATCTAGCACAGTAGGTTGAAAGTTACAGGGAGCAGATTTAGAGTCAATGTAGGGAACACTTTCTAATACCCAGAGCTCACCAACAAATCCAGGTTGGAAAGTGATAGTCCACAGACCAAATCCAGCTGCAGACATGTTTTGTTGGCTTGCAGTGTTTGTTTAAAACTTGTATTTAAATGCCCACGGTGTGGTGTGTGCTGCTGTGTCCACAGCCTGCTCCACTCCCCACATCACTCGTGAGTTGCCCTCGAAGTAGGGTTGACAGATTTAGTAACTAAAAACACAGGCTACACAGTTAAATTTGAGTTTCAGACAAATGGCAAATGATTTCTTAGCATTTTTAGAATAAGTATGACCTATGCGATGCTTGGGATTTACTGATATTGCATCCCTTATTTATATCCCAGTGCTTGGGATTTACTAGTACTGTTCTGTAGTTAATCCTGCCCTACAGGATTTATACTTGAGACCCTGATGTTACATTTTGGAAAAGTAGTCTCCATAGTTGGGAAAGATTCAGAGGAATGCTCAGAATGGAAACAGGGATAAAAATGTCTAAGTGGGACCTTACCTTATTTCCTTGAGACCCACCCTCCCATTTCAGAGCCATGAGACCATAAAATGTAGAGGGAGATAACTTGGAAAAACACTCCTGGTGCTATTTGATTGTGTTTAAACAGCAGAATGTTCTACCAGAACTGGGATTGATAGAGTGATAAAAACATAGTGTTTTTGATCTCTAATATCAATTGCTACTAAAATTTCTTTAGCTATTATTGATTAAATAATTGATGAGCCTATGGCTGAGGAAAATGGTGGTAATCTCGCTGTGAATCAGGGTGTGAGCCAGCAGGCATATAACATCCCCAAATGATAATCCTGCTTTATCTCTCAAAAGCCATCTTCTACTTCTCTGGGACTGCGTTAGTCATCCTGACATTTGTTTCCCTAGTCTGTTGCCAGAACTGCTTTTCATCTTGTTTTGAACAGACTGTGACAACTCACCAAGGACTGGAACGCGGCAGCAGTTGATGTAAGAAGAAGCTGATGCTAACTCACTGTCGCCACTGCTGTGATTTCTTCAGCAGAAAAGGGAGGGTAGGGTCTCCGAGGTCACTTCTAGAAATTGTGTCTCTGAAGATGAGTATGAGTAGTGTTTGGTGATCAGGTAGTTACTCGCCGTTCTTCTCTGAACTTGAAGGATATAGAGTACTTATGTTTGATGGTGCTTGAGCTAGCAAAAGAGGGTTCAACTCCCTCATTTTAGAGATGAGGGAAGTTTCATGGTACAATGGCAAGGTCTAGAGTTCCTTGAGCTCAGCAAATGACCTCCCATTCCTCCTCTTTGGTTCATGGTAACTCCCCCCCACTTAGTTTTCTCAGAGTCCCTCACTTGAAACAGACAATTAACAAACCTGGGGGAAGTTAACAAAATAAATAAAAATATTTGAGGTAGAGAACATATAGGTGACAGTATGCTCAGAGCATATCCTTAGCAATTCTAGTCTGTTCTGTTTGGAAAGATTTCCTAGGAGATATGGGTTTTGTCATCTCCTTTATTGTTTATTGTATTTTTTAAATTGATGTAGCATTGGTTTACAACCCTATGTATGATTTAGAGGTCCAGGTTCACACCTCTTCACATGCATGTTACCATACCCTCCCCCAAAGCACCCATTGTCCTGCCGCAGTCTGTCAGATGCTCTCCCCACTTAGTTCCCCACTCCCATTTTCCCCCTCTAGAAGCCTCACTTCAGATTTCTAGGGTTTGTTTGTTTTGATTTTGTCTGTTCCTTTCTTTTGTTTCTCTATATTCCACACATGTGTGAAATCATCCAATATTTGTCTTTTTCCTTCTCACTTATTTCACTTAGCATAATCCTCTCCAGTTTCATCCAAATTATTGCAAATGACAAAGGTTCATTTTTTAATAGTACTTAATGTAGTATTCCATTGTGTTTATATACCACATCTTCCTAATCCACTAAGAGCTCTTGGGCACTTAGGTTGTTTCCATAACTTAGCTATTATAAGTAGTGCCACAATAAACATAGGAGTTTTGCTATCTCTTTTAAAGACAGTGCACTCAGCACGTCCCCAGATTCACTTGGATGTTCACTCAGTATTCTTAATGAATGTTGTTTCCCTCTTCAACAAGACTATATAGATAAAACCTCCAGGGTTACTCAAAGTAAGGAGAATTCCATTTCACCCATGTAAAGTAAGGGCAAATTGTCACTGGTCAACAGTAAGATAGTTACTGACTTAAAAAGGCCCTAACTGTAGTATCTTGGTTTGCTGAACATGAATATAACCCTGAAAATCTTTTATTAGCTCTCGTTTTGAAGATATTTCATATAACTCATTTTCTGTTTCACTGTGTAAATTTATCCAGTAGGACTGCAACAACATCCTAAATCAGCCTAGAATGATGTAATATTGCATCTCATTGCATAATACCATCATGCACACATCATCCAGAGTTGATTGCATCATTTTCTGATGCAATGCAATACTACTACCAGGCGGCTGCTGAAGTAAGCTGACATCAGCAGTGCACTATAGAAAGCCCTGTCAGAAAGGTTGAGCATTGAAAATATTTCAGACTTTGTATGAGATAGTTTAAGCTACTGTTCCATAGAACTGTTATTATTTTATCCATTTAAGCACAATCCAGAACAGTAATGCCTTGAAAGTGCATTAATGGCGTGGACAATTTCTGCTCTATTTGTGGAGAAGTGACATTTGTCAACCAGAAGAAAAGTATCACTTCTCAAGTGAAGAAGGCTTATCATCTTTACTTTAGATGCAAGGTTGGTGACCAAGACAAGCCGTGGGCCCCACGTATATGCTGTGCTACATGTACAACACAGCTTTCACAGTGGTTCAGTGGCAAAAGACCATCAATGCCGTTTGCAGTCCCCATGATGTGGAGAGAGCCAAGCAACCACATAAAAGACTGTTACTTCTGCTTGGTTCTTCCTCTTTCCAGCGGAATAATGAAGCAAAAGAAGTGGAGAATCGTCTACCCAAACATTCCATCTGCATTGAGACCAGTTCCACATGGTGAGGGATTTCCTATTCCAGAACCTCCAGCAGGATATTCTCTTGATTCATCTGATGAGGACAAGGGTGAGCCGACCTGTTCTTCTCCTGTTCCATCAGCATGCAGTGATCCGCATTTTCACTGTGGTGCATCATCAACCGCACACAGACTAACACAGGAAGAACTAAATGACCTGGCTCATGATTTGGAATTATCCAAGAATAAGGCAGAATTGCTAGGATCAAGACTCCAACAATGGAATCTTCCAGAAGAAGATGTCACAATTACTTTCTATAGAAAGTGCCACCAGCAGTTGGAGCCTTTCTTCAGAAAGGAAAGTTCTCTGGTATTCTGTTCCGACATTGAGGGCCTCATGAATGCCTTAGAAATCACTCCACAAGAATGGAGATTATTTCTAGACTCTTTGAAACTGAGTCTTAAGGCATGCTTTTGCACAATGGAAACCCATTTATTCTATTTCTGAACAGCTGTACAAGAGACAAGCAAAGAAATCTAAGAAGTAGTCTATGACTTGATTTTTTACAGGTATTAACCGTAGGCCTATTGCTATCAGCATGCATTTCGCGATGTAAACATCAATTTATTGCAGATTACAAAAAAAAACCTAGAGCCAAAATTAGAATTTGACTGTCATATTCATGTTGAGCACATACAAATTGATAGGAAATGACTAATTTTATTTCAGTGACATGACTTTTGTAAAAATTTGTTAACCAGTGTTGTTGACTATGCACTTTTTAACATAAAAACTGAATTTAAGGGTAAAGTAACTGACACAGGAGTCCTTGGATCTTTAACAAGGGACTTTGGGTGATGTATGGCTCTATTATTTTCACTAGTCTTGTTTTCACTCATCTACACTTGATAGTAATCTATCTCCTCAATCAGACCTTCAGGCTCTCATTGGCCTTTCCACCTGGTAAATTTCTCCTGTCTTGTATTTGCATTATGCACAGAGATCCCCCGCCAATATGCGTTGAGTGACTGAGCTGGAGATAAAGGGAAAAGATGCACTATGGACACATAAATACCCTGGATCAAATCTTGGTTCCTCCATTCACCAGCTGGTGAACTTGAGCATGTTTTTAATTTCGCTACTCCTGTTTCCTTATTTTATTTTAATTTTTTTAAAAAATTATTTATTTATACATACAAGCTGGGGTACAGGCCAGAGGCGTGGGGCAGCGAGAGGGTTCACCAGAGACAGAGCGGGGAGCAGAACAGGCAGATGGACAGAAACACACTGCTGAGGGGAGCAGCAGGCGAGGCAGGAGAGGTCTGCTGCACCATGTGGGAATCTCCCCGGCCGGGTGTTGAACTTGCGTAGCCGCTGCCAACAGCTCCACAGTGCAGTGCTTTAACTGCTGTGCCACCAGGGAGGCCCACTTATCACATTATAAATTATCCACTTACACATCTGTCTCGCCAACCAGACTCCTACTAGACTTCCTCCAACGGCAAGGATGAAGCCTTATTTAAGGCTGTAGACCACTGTGCCCAGATTTGCCAAACCCTCAATCAATGATTGATGAAAGTAAGTAAGGTCCACATGCAGAAATTCATTCTAGGTGATATGGAAGATGTATAGAGAAAAATAAAAGTCCTCAGCTTTAGAAAGCCTATTTTAAATGAAAGTAGAGCACATCCACAGGAAAATATATATTACGTTTTGTATTGTTTTATTGCCGGCAGAGTAGTTGCAAAGTGGCAAATGACATGGCAAGAAAGCTCTTTGCTTCAAACTCTTGCCAAGTTTCTACAACCACCTTTGGGGTAAACCTCAGATGGTAATGGAAAATGTGCAGCCCCAGACTCTAGAGCCGCATCTCTGCAATCAGCCCTACTCCTTTAGTCAAGCCTAGTCAAGTCTCTGGGCTCCAGGTTCGCGCTGTCAAATGAAAGCACTAGAAAAGATTGGAAACTCTGGTTGTAAAATAAACTCAATTTTTCTGTTTGAAATGGGAGACAGGATTCTCAGGAAACAGCACTCAGGAATTCTGAGGGCTTCATGAAGCAGTTTCTTAAAACTACCAGACCAAATGAACTGCGGGATTTCTCCCTTTCCCAGTCCAAGGTCAATGCTAGGTTAGAATTTAAGCTGAAATCACAGGTGTCATGCATGCCGATGGTTAATTCCCTGGTATTATGCTGCCACCTCGTGGTTATTTATGCCATGAATTTAAAAGGCAAAAACCATGTCAGCCATTTTAGAGAAAAGGCTCAGAGCCAGGTGGAGAGGATCTTTGAGCTGAGGATTGGAGGATAAGCAATGGCTTTTTAGAGGCAAAGAAAAAGCGGTAGCCCAAACAGAGGAGTGAAAGAACATCACTCAGTTTATTAGGCCTGGTGCTATTTAATATGTGAATATGAATATTAAGAAATAAAGCCAGAAAAATGACATGGAGCCATGCTAGAATTGCTTTGGTTTAGGTGGGAGATGAAATGCAGTGGTTTGTCCCTGGAGATAGATGGTTGCTGTGGGTGAGGTGGGAGATGATGACGGTCACCAGAAAAACAACTACAATGTGAATGATGATAAGGAAACAGTCAAAAGAAATTTAGGATTTGGTGACTAAATTAGATGTAGGAAATGAGAGGAAAAAACAATGACTTGCAAATACACACAAAACCTCATTCCTTTCTAGCTCAAGTGATCCTTCCCAGATAGTAAATTACTACTATTTGTTTCCTTCCACTTTAGTCTTTCCCCTTCCCTGCCCTTCCCATCTCTCAACTTTTCTATTTACTGTTTCCTAAAAGCTTTCTTCCTAGCCCTAAATGATCTACTTCATCTCCTTTCTTCCCTCCCCCAGCTTTTCTCTTCTAGATCCCTTTCCAGTTTAGCACAGTGCAGATGTAGTTACTTCTACCCTAATTTACAGGTGAAGAAAGCAAAATAGCAGCCCCACTAGTTACCAGCACTGTGACTTGGATAGGCCATTGAACTTTTCTAAACAGCTGTTTCTTCACTCATAATACTGGATAACAGCATCCACTGCAGAGGGCTGTTCTGAGGTTCAGTGGAATAATGGATTTAGTTTAATAACTGGCTCAAAATTTGCAAATAAGCTTTTGCTACAGTTGTCACAGATGAAGAAGTTAAACAATTTGCCCAAGGTCACTAGCCAGTTATGAGTTAGGTACAGATAGATAGGCCAGTGGACTTCTGTGCAAAACTGGTTAAGTAACCTTTGGTTCACTTCATTTTACCGTGTCTTCCCTTTGCTGTCGCCTACCTGCACAGCTGACTCTGACCAACACACAGCAGGCACTGAATCAGAAACAGAACAAGATGGACTTGGACCTGAGGGGCTTTCCCAAAAACCCGTGAAAGACCTTTAGGAAAATCAAGGCAACTCTTAGAATGGATAGATTGTCAATTCAACTTACCTTTGGCCAATTATTCACCCAAAAAGGGATGTGCTACAGGAAGTTATGTTTTGCTTTATTGTTTCTCACATGTATTGCCCTCTGCACGTTTGTCCGACACTAGTGTCTGAGCAGTGGAGACCTACAGGATGTTCTATGTGACCACCTTGCCGTCATCCTCCCGGCAGACCAAGCAGCATCCCAAGGTTAAAGCAAAGCACTGGTGATGCCTTGGAACCACTACCGAGCTCCAGGATGAAGCTTTGCTATCAAGGGGAGAACTTCCAAATCTCAGGGCCCAGAGAATGTTGCAACTAGCTACACTCAATTCCCATTTGTAGAAGGGCAGTGAAATCCACCTAATGGTCAGTTGAAAGGGTATATAGACCCTTGGGAAAAACACTTTGTAGAGAAGACTAACAAATGTGGTGACTTTCCTAGAAATTATTACAAAATTCCTCTCATTCTCAGATTTTAGAAAAATATCCTGTTAATCTAATATAGCAGAGAGAAAACTGTCAAGTATTCCAGAATGACAAAAACAAACTCAGTAAAATGTATGGTTCTCACTAAGCCCATAACTCCTCTATTAAACTGCTAGCAAGACAATGGGAAAAGGAGAAGCAATAAGAGAGAGTAAGAGAATAATTTACTATCTCTGTTGGCCTAGCCAGCAAATGGTACTTAATTAAGTGAACAACCCAGCTACAAGTAATAAAAGAGTACATTATTACTACTCTGAGATCTTTGAAAGCGAGGGACGTTTTCATCTAAGATGGTTCTGTAACAGCCTTCCCGCAAGGCACATGCATATTCCTCAGAAGACCAAATTCTTTTTGCAGACTTGCATGGCTCGAGTTCAAATATTTTAGAGGGCTAAAGACTCCATCTTGTTTCGCCCCCCCTGCCTCACCCCCAACCCTTCTGAGTGACTAGTATGATTATTAGTTCTATTTCCAAATGGAAAAAAAAAACCATCAGGCACTAGCCAATTAGGAGCAAGTTAGCAGGCGTCTCCTGCAATGCTGCAGTGGGAAGAGCTCAAGGCTGCCAGTGCAGCTTCTTGCCAAACGTGGTTACTCTGACTCTAAATAGAAGGAAATGGTCTGTCAAATTTGGATTTCAGGAGTATCGAGAGCACTTGTGTGGACTTTGAAGCATGCCAATGTCTCAAACAAGGCGGGGAGGGAGACCGCTATGTATTAAAAAGTAGAGAAAAGAAAGAGAGGCTGAAGAAACATGATGACCAAATGCAACGCATGCTTTGGTGCAAGCCAGCCAGGAAGCATGTTTTGCAGCTACTGGGGGACATTTGAATATAGTCTAAATATTAGGTATTCTATTTCTATAAATTTGGGAGACCTGGTAATAGTATATACAGTTGAATGCTGTCATTTTAAAGAGATACTTGCCAAATTATTAAGTCTGCTATCAATTGCAAACGGTTTAGTATAAAGTGAGAGCAAGTCAGAGACCAAATATGATGAAATGTTAACAACTGGAGACTCTAAGTGGAGGACATTCATACAACTTTCTTAAGATTTAGTGGGTTTGAAAAATTTCAATGTAAAACATTGAGAAAAAGTCAGTCTTCACTGATCAATTGATTCACAATTGTTGGATCAGAAATTGATTTCCCAAATATTTTAGAGAAAATTTTCCTAACTTAAGCAAACACTTTATTTGGGGAAAAGTAAGGGTAAAAGTAACTGCTTGAAAAAAGGGGACATGTGGAATTTAGTTTTACTTGATGGGTCCATTCACCATGTGACCTTTTTAGAATATGAATGGTTGAAGCTAAATGTCAAAAAAAAAAAAGTTTTAAATTGAGGATGAAGAGTTTTCTGCACCGCATCATCTTCTTAACAGCAAGTCATATTCCTGTGGCAATTCACAGAATATTAGTTGCTGGAAGGCAAAAATCACACCAACAGTTATTCACACATTATGTATCTGTACAGAAAACCCTCAATAAACTGTTTGGTAATACTGTTAAAGTAGAAAAATGTAAAAAGCATGTTTTAATCTTCTCTTCTCATTCTAGTCTTTTTTTTAAAGATTTATTTATGCATACAAGCTGGGGTATAGGTCAGAGGCGTGGGGCGGTGAGAGTATTCACCAGAGTGGGGAGCAGAACAGGCAGATCGACCGAAGTACACTGCTGAGGGGAGCAGTGGGCGAGGCCGGAGAGGTCTGCTGCACCATGTGGAAAGCTCCCTGGCCGGGTATCGAACTCCTGCTGCAGTGGCTCTGGGTAGTTTCATAGTGCTGCGCTTAACCCCTTGTGCCACCAGGGAGGCCCTCATTCTCGTCTTTTAACCATTATCATACTCACCTCCAGACAAAGACGTGAATACTGTTCTCCACGTTTCATTAGGTGAAACAAACTGGGTAGGCTAAAACTCAGCAAAACCTTTTACTTACCTTGATTCCAGTTTTAGGCATTTTTGGTGCATAGATTGGTTTCCTTGGTGCTGAAATGCAGGAATAGCTACAGAGTTAGAAGCACAGAGATATTTATACTGAACTGCTCTCAAATCAAACATTTGCTTAGTCATGAGAATAGGTTTCAAAAATTGAGTCGGTCATTTAGAGGCTGTTCACGGTTTCTAGAAAAACAACTGCGATTATGAAATAAAGGAAAGCTTCAGTTCCCCCTTTAATGCTTACCAAACTTTGCTACATTATAGACTTTGCTGAGTCAAGACACCAAAATCCTGCCAATTTTCAAAATTAAAAACAAAAATAATTCCCTTTCACCTGGCCAGTTTGGTTTTCAGACAAGTGGTACCTTGAAAACCTTGACTTATTTTTTTAACAGTTTGCAGGAGGAGTCAGAAGACCACCCGCTATTTTCTAAAAGAAGCGACATATTTCAAAGCAACAGAACTTATAACTAAAAGCAATGCATGCACGATCTTGTGTTGGAAAGAACCATAACAAAGGGCATTTTAGAATAATTAGCAAAAATTTTAACATGGACAGATGTTAGATAATATTATTATACCATCGTTAAGTTTTCTGAATTTATATTTTTCTACTAAAACTACATAAAAGAATATCTTTGCTTTTAGGAAACACATGTGAAAATTTAGGAGTAAAGATCCAAGAAAACTGCAACCCGACTCTTAAGTTGTTGAGCAAAAATACTACTAGTTGAGCAAAAATACTCCTACAACATAGAGTGGTAAAGTGGAAAATGTTAACAATTGGTGAATCTAGACAAAGGGAAGCAGGAATTCAGGTTCTTACAAATGTTATTTAGATTTGAAATATTTCTAAAATACACGATTCTGAACCACAAGATGAGAATGTAGCTACAGCATGTAGCCTGAGAGACAGAAAGCTGCTACGGAAGTCCTGCACTTGCAAAGGGTTAGCTAAGCCCAACTTTCCACCTATGAGGTGGCATTTCTCTGACATGATAGCATATTGAAGTTTCTCTAGAGAACAAGTTTTAGTATTTAATATACCTCTGACTTTAGGAATCAAATAATAAACTCAATAAATCACAAACCAACTCTTCTCCATTTTAATTTTCCTGACCAAGTATCTTGTCAAAAGTCCATTTTCTTCATCTTTCCACTAACAGAGCTATCAATCTTATAAATAGAATGCTCCCGAGATAGATTATGGTCACTACAGAGAATGACAAATACAACTTGCTTGCCACGCCCTGGCTCGCCTGAGTTGCCTGAAGGCGCAGCACGGAGCTAGGACCTTCAAGGAAGTGTTCCTTAGGTAGCCAGGAGGCGACATCTCTTCCCGTAACTACTTTAACTCACAAATATTTTCTAAGTTAGAAGATATGCCTGCATACATAACCTCTCCATTGCCTAAGACCTCATGATTGGGTCCAGGTGCCGAGCTGCTCCTTCGATAAGTACATTCTTGCCTGATCCCGGGTTGGTGTCCTGTGCAAAAACATTTACTCCCCCTCCCCTTACATTCCCCTGCCTGCTTCTAGGAATCAGCATAAGATGGCTTCTGTGATTAACCACTTCAGGGAGTTGGAATAAGATGGTTCCTTTGATCAAATTATGGTTTCCAGGCAAAAAGGACATTACGCTATTGCTTTTAGGCTCCAGGCTCAGGGCAAAGGTTAACCATTATGTTTATACCTCATGTCTCAGAAAATTTATCTTAAGCAAAAAAATATTTTCCCCAGAAACCACCTGATTGTAATCAAAATGTAATCGATCATGTGCCTAACAAAAATATGTATCCTGTTATTTTTACCTCATTTTTGTAGTCAATCATTATCTTTAGAAACTATGCCTGCTAGCCAATTTTATGGTATAAAAAACCCCCGCTGTTGGGGCAATAAACAGAGCAGCCCAATCACTCCTTGGTGTGCGTGCTGTCTCTCACTCCCCTTCCCCTTCCCTCCTGTCACCAAAGCCTTCTCCACCACCCTCGGAACCAACAATAACTTTGCACAGAGGCCGCTGTTAAGATTATGAGAAATAGGGCCTCCCTGGTGGCGCAGCGGTTAAGCTCTGCACTGTGGAGCTGTGGCAGACCTCTCCTGCCTCGCCCGCTGCTCCCCTCAGCAGTGTATTTCTGATCTGCCTGTTCTGCTTCCCACTCTGTCTCTGGTGAACCCTCTCGCCGCCCCACGCCTCTGGCCTGTACCCCAGCTTGTATGTAGAAATAAAAAATAAATCTTAAAAAAAAAAAAAGATTATGAGAAATAAAGTATTATGTTAATGCTTAGTTTTTTTACTTTTGTCAACTTTCAAAAAGTATGATTAATACCATTACTTTTGTCAAGCAATTGCAATTTCCAATTTACTCTTGAATTACCCCAGAGTTTCTTCATTCTCTGCTTTCTTGAATTTTGTCTTGAAATTATGAAAACTTCAATTAAAATCTATATACATTCTGAGGGAGTTCACTTTAGGAATAAAAGGCCGAGTCTTTTTTGGATACAATTACTAACTTAATGGTCAGTGAGCACATGAAAAAACATTTATCAGTAATCATACTCATTTTAATAATGTGATCATTCTTTTCCTTTATCTTAGGGAACACAGCTTTTCCCAACGAAATGTAAACTTTATATTAATATAACAGAATGACACTGGAAAACTTTTCTAAAATTAAAAGTAACCTTTTCTTTTTATCTAAAGGAGAAAATTATATTCTTAAAGTTTATTTATTGAAAATTTGAAGCAGAAAATAAAAATTAAAGATCTTACACAATTTCATTGTTTCAAATTTTAAGGACTAAAATATCTTTGTGAAAAACTATTTCTTCTATACTTATATTCCAATGAATTATACTTCTATTTCAATTATTTTTAAAGTAGCATTTCCTTTTAAATAGTTATAAGAACTATAAAACTTTTATTTAAACTCTACAAAGCATGAAAACCTCTTATTATAGGAATTAAAATGTGAAGTTTACTTGCAAATCTATACTCACTTTAACATTAACATATATACAGAGACTGTCTTCATCAACCTTTACTATTTAGCATAACAAAGATGAGTTTTCTGATGTTCTATAAATAATATGTTTACATGACAATCAGAAGTTTAGCTAAAAATCAATCTAAATAGTAATAAATTAGTATGGGGTGAAAGTCAAAAAAGGCCTTAAATAAAAACAAGTCCCAAAGTCTCTTAAGCAGCAAGAACATCTTCTAAGTTTAGTTTCAAGATGTGCACTATCTTCCTTTCATCATCTGGTTTCCAGGACCCTAAGCCAACAAGAGAAAAGTATTAATAACTTAATTTTCTACTGCCTTCATACAAATAATATGAAAAATCTGTGCATTTATAAAATTACATAAATCAAATCAGATGATAATTAAAAATGGTAAAATACATAAGGTTTAAAGTAAATTATCTTCCCCTTTTAAGGATAATTCATAATAAGAAAAATAAACTCATACATGGACATAAAAACATGGCAGGATATGAGGATTAGTCTAAGCTAAAATATTACCCTCTTATAGTTCTATTTCTTATGTACAATCATCATCTAATTCCAATTCTTCTGTTTTAAAGATTTATTTATTTATGCATATAAGAACTGGGGTGTAGGCCAGAGGTGTGGGGTGGTAAGAGGATTCACCAGAGACAGAGTGGGGAGCAGAACAGGTGGCTCTACTGAAGTACACACTGAGGGGAGCGGGGGCAAGGCAGGAGAGGTCTGCTGCGCTATGTGGGAATCTCCCTGGCTGAGGATCAAACACGTACTGCAGTGGCTGTAGATAGCTTCATAGTGCTGAGACTTAACCAGTTTGCGCCACCAGGGAGGCCCTAATTTCCAATTCTTAATCTCTGCATTTATCAATGATATGCTATAAAAAGTTTTCTACAAAAAGTAATACACAGTTTAAACATGTAAACAATATAAAAAGTAAACATTAAATAATTTCTCCAAGGTTTGGAAACAGTTCAGAAGTTCCTAAAAAGTTAACTTATGACTTTGCAATCCTACTCCTAGGTATATGCTCAAGGAAATAAAAACATGTCTACAGAGAAACTTATGCAAAAAAATACATAGCAGCATTATTCATAATAGTTGAAAAGTGGAATCAACTCAAATGTTCATTAAGTGGTGAACAGATAATGTATGGTATATCCATACAATGAAATATTATCCAGACATTAAAAAAAGAATGACACACTTATACTTGCGACACGGATGAACATTATGAACACTATGCTAAGTGAAAGAAACAGGCACAAAAGCCACATGTTACAGGATTCCATTTATATCAAAGTCCAGAGTTGACAAATAAAGAGACAAAAAGTAAATTAGTGTTTGCCAGGCACTGGGGTACAATATTGAGGAGTGAGAAGAGACCACCAATGGGTATGGGGGTTATTTTTCGGGTGAAAAAAATGTTTTGAAGCCTACACATACTTGTAAATATAATAGAAGCTGCTGAATTCTTCACTTTAAAAAGATGAATTTTGATTTGTTCTAAGGATGCAAAGATCCTTTAATATCTGCAAGTGGATCTATGTCATTCACCAGATCAACAAAAAGAAAGATAAAAAGCATATGATCAACAGACATGGATCCACTTAAATATTTTGGTTGGTCTTCTTATCACTATGGGTATGATAAAGGAGTGATTGGAAAAATTTGGCAATGGTCAGTAACATAACATTCAGTAGGTTTTTACATGTTTATAAGAGTTTCCCCAAATAATTTAAATACCGAGCATTATAAATGCCTACCAGTGATTTGACATAGGAGTTTTATCCTGCTGCTTGCTTGGAGCCTGCTGCAGGGGGCACGAGGCTGTCCAGTTGCTGGCGATGTCCTGTATTAATCAGCCACTCATAAAACTTGTTCTCCACAAGTACCTGGAACTGCTTCCTTTGATCCCTAAAGTTGCAATTGAGAGCAAAAAGAATCTAAGAACACTAATTCATACTAATTTTACTCCAGGTGATTATAAAACACTTGCATGGTATAAATGCTAACTGATTTCCAGATATCCACTTGTTCTCTCCAAGTAATTGCTGTGTTCAGTTCTTTACACTGGCCCACCACCAAAAAACAAGCAACAAAGAAGACTGGTCAGTTATAATGCGCTATTTGTAAAGACTTATCTTTAATTATACACTTTGTTCTATTGTGGTTATTAATTCAACAGGTATTTACTGAGGACCGACTGATGCGGGGTGGTGTTCTGACTGGTAAATGTTTAAAGAAAGGAAGAGAGACCAGCCCTCTGTCTGGCAGGCTTGAGTCTACAGGGAACCTTCACACGTGATCTATGTAATCTACACTCCCTGGGAACGACAGTATATTCCAGTAGGAAAGGTAAGTAATAAATAAAACAGATATATGGCATGAACTTAAGCAGTTATACATGCCTTGGCTAAAAATACAATAGGGTAAGGAGATGGAGAATGCTGAGAATGCTACTGAAGAAAATGGAGAAAGCCTCTCTGAGATGACACTTAGGCAGAAGTCTGAATGAAGTGATGGCTTAAACCAGTCAGTCTCAGGAGAACATTGCAGGCAGAGGAAACAAAAAGTGCAAAGGTTCTAAAGTAAGAGGATATTTAACATTTCAGGATTAGAAAGAATAGCTTCTGAGAGTCAGGAACTAGCTTAGCGCTATCAGCAGAGCCTTGTGTGGCTAAGATCTAGTCTAGCCCTGACGTTCTATTGAATATAAACAATTCCACAGAACACCATTAGACAAGGCCAACATGGGATGATGATAGGTCAAGGCAAGAACAAGACCACTACATAATTATATCTCAATCCAGATATAAACTAAAAAATATTTTGTGGTTCAAACCAAAGTTAAATTGAGTGCCTTTCCTTGTTTCTGGTGTTATTCTAAATCTGAATGCCTGAATACACTATAATTCAAAGTCAACATTTACTTAATGCTTACCACATCCCAGACTCTGCACATATGTAGAAGATCTTCACATACACAAAAAATCTAAGCATCTAAATAATAGAACCATTCAAACAATAGAAGTGCTTTAAAAGGACGCTTTCTAATAAACATCCATTTTTCCACAACATCACTGAAAGTATATTATATATAACAATAGTTCACAGAAAACAAAGACACTAAGAATCTATGTTCTGGAACTAGGCTAAATGGTAACCCAGATCCTGTGTGACTTGGGGTAAAATATTTAATCTCTCTGTTCCTCAGTTTCCTTATCTGTAATGGGGTATTGTTAATAATAAATAAGTTAATACATAGAAGGTTCTTACAATATTACTTGGCAGACAGTAAGTGCTCAACATATTACCTGTTATGATGTTCATCGTTAGTCTACGAATACTAAACCAAGAATGACTCTAGTATTAATGTCTTGGGGGGCTCAATCCATTAGATACAAACCAGGTGGAATGTAACAGGAGTTGCAGAATTATCACAAGGGATTCCCAGGTGAAGCATGAGTTGTGACTGCTATTGATTTTTATATTTTTTGGCAGGTTGCAAATGTTTTAAAGAGTCTAAATACAACAGTGTAACGAAATATTACATATTTCATTTCATAGTTCATAGGAGAAGAACAAAACCATGAGAATTTACAGAAAATACCAAGGCTAGATGCAGTCTTTTGTCAATTATGATTTCCCTTAAAATAAAGTTAATTCTAACAACTCAGATTTCAGATATTCTCAGTAAATGGTATTACCCTGAAGATGTTTCTCACAAATGTATCACTGAAAAGTGTCTCCCATTCATACTACTAAACCTAGTACTACACACGCCACTACACACAGTTCCTCACACATCATTATAAATTACCTCATTAGATCTTCACAGCAATATTACCAGGTGTAGATTTTACTGATACCTTGTATGTGATGTAATTAAAAGTCAGAGATGTTAAATGACTCATTCAATGTCACTCAGTGGAGTGGCATGGACAGTACTAATTTCTGAGTCTTAGTAATTATCTACAATGCAGACAAAACTAAACATTAATCTTAAAATCAAATAAAGCTAAGAAACCTAATTAAAATAAACATTTGTACTCATGCATCAAACAGCAGTTCTAGATCGTAAGAAACATATCTGGGATGGCTGCCACTTTCCAAGATAATGACAATCAGGAAAAAAATAACTAATACCGGGCAAATGGAATCCAGTTATTAATGGAAAAGCTCTTGGAAGTCTTAAGGAAAAGGGTCATAAAGCTCAAAACATTATCAGGATATATTAAATCTCATATAAAGACTACTCCCAAAGAACTTGATATTCTTTTCTCAAACTAGCTCCCGCTTCTCAAATGGATAATGCTGTAGAAGAAGCAAGCCTCCTTGGTACTATATTCCCTACTTTTCTTATTGTCTCTTAAAAAATAAAATTTGATCAACTATTAAAATGTTTATATAAACAAAAATTATTCTGCTACTTTTAAGTTGATACTTTAAGTATATACTTTCAGTATACATTTTAAGTATATACTTTGAATGTATGTTTTAAGTATATATTATTCTTTCTAGAAGAGAATTGATTAATGGAAAGTTTCTAAGCTGGGTTCCAATTTTTGGAATCATTTTTTATCTCCTCATCTTTTTTACAAAACTGTGCACTGATTCCCGCCTCCTGCTAAAGTATTTCTGGACTCAGGCCTCCCTAGTGGTGCAATGGGTTAAGTCTCAGCCTATGAAGCTATCAGCAGCCACTGCAGCCTGTTCGATCCTCCCCCAGGGAGATTCCCACATGGCGCAGCAGGTCTCTCCTGCCTCTCCCGCTGCTCCCCTCAGCAGCGTAGATCCGCCTGTTCTGCTCACCACTCTGTCTCTGGTGAATCCTCTCACCACCTCACACTTCTGGCCTACACCCCAGTTCTTGTATGCATAAGTAAGTAAATCTTAAATAAATAAATAAAGTATTTCAGGACTCCATCCTTTCTCCCCACTGCAGTCCAGTTTCATAGTCTATTACCCTGACTTCCCTCTTTCAAATCTCTCTAACCAGAAGATCTTTGTATGTGCAATCCCTTTACATTACACATTTTTAAATCTGCTATAGCAGCTAATAAAGGGTTTGCATTTTATAAGCATTATATAAATGTTCCTGAATAAATGTAATAGCTTTCTGTTATTCAGTCAATTGTTCAAAACCCTTTAATAGCTTCTTATACTTAATTTCACCTTCACTGCCTGGAATTCAAGATCCACCATAATCAACCTACCCACCCAAGCTTTAATACTATTCCATATCCAGAATACTGTTTCAGCAAATGACTTCCAGGATAGCTACTTCTGCTTCTACATCTGCCCATCCAGTGCTCTTGAGAATATTCTGCCAGCCCTCACGTCTATCCAAACTCAGCTCATGCTTCATGGTTCAACCCAAACTGTATTTCCTCCACAGATCTTCTCTGACTATCCACAGTGATGTTTTCTGAATCTTTATACCATAGAGTATGTCCCTAGTTTCTAGACTTCAGTGCCAACACCCTTGAAATAAAATTTTATAGTAGACATAATAATTCACAATGATCTATTATAACAAGCATGTTATTTAAAATATTTTAGAGTTCCAAAAGCAGGAAGGAAATAATGTCAGAAAAGACCGTATTTAAATTGACTAAATTTAGCTTTATTTTAAAATATTATACCTATTTTTCATATGCTACCATGGATTAGGGAAAACTTTAATAAAAAGTGGCATTAGTCCAAGGACCATTGCTAGGAATTCACCCCTGGACAGTCTGTCTGTGGTGTGGTAGAGCCAGGAAGTCTGCATTTTTAACAAGCTCCTAGGATGATTCTGATGCACAAGCAAGTTTGAGAGCTGCCAGTATAATGAAGAGAAGTAAATTAAAACAAAAATCAATCCATTTGTGTTGGACTATGTGGCTAGTCTATATATGTTTCATTTAAATAAGTAATTTCTATCTGCCCACTAAACTTAAGCTTCTTAAAAGAATCAAGTCTAATCCTTGAATATTCACTTACTTCCATCACCTGGTTAAATAGTACCTGGGATACTGACCTGAAACCCAAGCCTAAATAAAAGATACACCATGTCTTTTTATTACTTTAGAACAGCCATAAACACATGCAGATTAATTTGCTTTCCCACGAAGTTTTACATAAAAGACAAATTATTACTTCCACAAATTACTCACTTTGTCAAACGAGCCTCCTTCACAGTTTTCTGCCAGATCTGTATCTTCTGTTCTCTTTGACCCAGTGCTTTCTGATATGCGGGTGGAAGACCCCCAGGTATCTCTGTTGTGTCCCCTTCCATTTCAAAGGGGATAATAAATACATAGAATTCACAAGGTGGTAAGAGCCTGTAGATATTTGTGTCTCTGTTCTCTCTACATACAATCATTGGATCATCCCAATAGTTAGGCACTGTAGCAAGGCCAGTCCTGGCCATATGTTCCTCCAGCATTGGGTAATGAGTATGAAAGGGGGCAAAAGTTACTGCCTGGTTCCCAGAAAGAATAAGTGGGCGTGTAGGTGTCAGAATGTGTAAGATGCAACCTGCTGTGGAAGAAATGGACAAACGATGGCAAACGGCAATGACTTTAACATTGTCACAGCTGTGGAGGTGAAGAGCAGTCTGTACTGGGCCCAGGACAAAGGTGCTATTCCTGCACTTCTCAATTGTCACAGATCTGAAATATGAAAAAGTGAGATGAATTCTTCTGAATAAGATGAAAAGTATTTTACTGCAATAATATTCTCTCATGCGAAAAAAAAAGTATCAATCCTATTCCAAAGGAAATATAAAAATGGCAGAACAGTATGAAGACTGTGCTTACCGTAAGGGAGAGAGCAGATATATAAAAGATTCGTTGCAACGATGAATCTTCACATGTGCCCCCACCAGCGTGTCTGAGCTCTTGGCTAATGTCTGCTTGTACACCTGGCTCATCACCAACATGCGGTGCATCCTAGGGGCCACGTGAGTATTACAAGCAATTTTAGCTCTTTTGGTCGTCCCTTCAACTACGTAAGAAAAACATAAATGAGATGTTTTCAAATCAAAGAAAAAAAATCATATGAGGTTAAACATGTCTACATAAATTAGATAACTGTAAGGTTTTGAAAAAACACTAGATTCAGGTGTTGGGGTAATGTGGTTGCTATACATACTTTCTTGTATGTTTGCAATATTTCATTATTTTCGTTATAAAATTTTTAAGTCTATACTCATTCAATATTGCCTATAAATCTAATTTTTTAAAAAAATCATTTCTACCCTTTAAGTAACGTGCCTAAGGTCATATGGCTAGTAAGTGGCAGAGATAACCCAACTCCAGCCTCTCCTTCAAGATGCCAATATAAGTTATCATTCCAACCCTTAAATAAATCTCTTTAAATTGTCATAATACTAATCTGAACCCCTGCTAAATTACTACCATCATTCCAGGAGTTCTATTTGGTTCATGTCTTTATTCCCAGATCATTACTAACTCCCAAGTAGAGGCCCACCTACCTGCCATATACAATACCTTGCACAAGCTGAACTCAAAAAACTCTACATAGGTTGCTCTTTTAACACAGTCCCACCAATACTGATTGGCTTCTCAGACTGCAGGGATGCAAACCACCCGGGCATCCTTGTAAAGAACACTGGTCAAATGTGAAGAGGTCACAAGAGTATGTTAACATTCTTCCTTTAAAGCAATTCCTATTGTTTCCTTTTATTATGTAAGTAATGGATGTTTAATTACTAGTAATTAAACTAGTAACTTTAATTACTAGTAATAAAAGAAGAAAAAATATTTGTAATCCTACCATATACCACTGTTAACAATTTAGTACAATCCTGAGAGGTTAGATATCCTTCTTACTCCTACAAGAGCCTACTCTTAACAACATTTAAAACCTTACCTGAAGCTATATAAATTTTTTATCAGTATTAAGAATTATCTATCATCTCCTCTGTATCCGAGAGTCCTGACCTCCTATGAGAGCAACAGCTTGGGCAGATATAGAACTCTTGGATATAGAACCTTTTGTCTCAAGATTCTGTAGATATCGCCCAATTTATTTTTTAGCACAATAACTGAGACAAAACCAACTTTCTTTACTTCTGCACATGATCTATTTCTTCATTACTTTCAAATTCAGAGATTATGTAAGTATATTCAAGTGTTTTGGGGTTTTTTCCCCCCCTATTAATTTTTCCTGGCATTTGTTCAGTGTAGACACCTATTGAGATATGTACTCAGCCCCTCTTCTCCTTAAATGTATTAACTTGGGGCCCAAGAAGGTCATATAGCACCTGTCCTATTCCTTTGGCTACTGCTGGGAGATCAGGAATAGATACTCATGCAACCGAAAACAGACTCTTTCTACTATAAATGTAAATTTCCAATTTAGAAATACCTAGTTTGCTTACGTCTATGTCATTAAAAAGAACCTCATCTCTACACCAACTTTCTGTGTTTCTAACTATGGAATGGCCAAATTCTGCTGTGTGGCATAAAAAACAGGGAAGTCTCACACAAATGAGCATATGAAAGTAAGATGGAGAAAGAGTGGGAAAAGAGAAAAGCAAAAGAAAGGGAGAACTAAATGAAGTTGTCGCTGCCTTGAAAGAAAGCCATATACAAAAGGGAAGATGTTCCCTTTTTCTCTAGTAATTTTTTTAAGCCTTTTACATTAGAAGTGATTATCATTAATACGCTGGAAAACACTAGGTTCATTAACTTGTCATTCAATTTAATGTTGATTAAAAATGTTAAAAAATACCTTGGTGAGCCCAAGCCAATTTCTTTCCAGATTTGAGGCAAGCAGATGTTCCAAATGGATTCCCAGTCAAGCAGGCTCTCAGCCAGGCTTCCAGCTTGTAGAAAGAAAAGGTCTTAGAGATCTTTGAGAAGCCACTTTGTGCATGCAGTGGTTGCCACAGTGCAAGTTCATGAAGTGGATATATCTTCCTGGCTCTCCTCACTGTACCTTCAATAAGGAAGCTGAGCGCCACAACAGCTTCTCGAGAGACTAGACTAGTATGAGTTGAATGAGATGATGCAGTGAGTTGTTCTGGATCTAGAAGCAGTTCAAGGAGGTTGGACAGATGATCACAGACAAAAGCTTGGTGACTGTAATCATTCCAGTTCTAAAAATATCAAAAGAAAGCACTCTTAAAAGAACAGAGATTCTCTAAGACCTGAAACTTTTATATTTTTATTATTTATAGTTATACTTTGCACCATCCCCCCCACCAAAATCACTTGAGATGGCTATATAAGCCTCATAATTTTTTTTTGTGATTCTAACAAGTATAAACAAATTCTCTCTCCAGCTTACCTAACTCAAAAGTAATAATAGCTAACCCTTAGTGTGTGCCAAGCACTAAGTGGTATACAAACTTTAGTATTTAATTCAACAACAATCTTAAATTAGATGTTTTTATCACACCCACTGTACACATGAGAAAACGGAGATACAGAAAGTTCATAAACTTGCCCGAGGTCACATTAGCAAGTATTCTAAAAGTTTCAGACCAAATATAAAATAACCACCTCAATCATTATATGAAGCATTGTTTCCTATATTACCTTCTCAAATTACAGAAGGAATTTTAAATTTCACTACATGAAACAAGGCAACTGATCTTACAGTGACTAAAAGGAAGAGAAATGAAAACTTTGGGAATAGGCTTCATGTTGGCAAATGTACCAAGATTTGGCTCATTAATTTGACAGGTATTTTTTGAATCTCCTACATAGTATGAGCAGTGTTTAAGTGATGAATTATGTAAATCAAACAAGTAGTTCCTGTCCCCAAGGAACCCAGAGTCTATGTAGCAAAAAAACAACATTAACAAATAATTATAACACAGTATGGTAAGACCTACAGCAGAAATCCAGAAATACATTCTATGAGCACAAAAGAAACAATAAACTCTATTTAATTATTTTTTATTGGAGTAACATTGGTTTACAATACTGTATATGGTTTAGGAGAAGAGGTTCATACCTCTCTGTATCTGTTACCCACACCACATCCAATACCAAAGCATGCATAATTCTCCACCACAAACCATTGCCTCCACGCACCCCACCCCCCACCTTATTCTGCATCTCTTTCTGATAGTTTAGGCAAATGGATATATTCCATATTCATTGTAGAAAGTCCAGTATAACAGGTGGTTTAAAGATTAAAAGCATGATGACCAAGTAGGATCCAATTACAGAAATCAAGGGAAAAATGTAATTAGGACCTATAAAAGAGGAAGAAAAGGGATAGCTTTTTGAAGAGTTAATTTGAAGGCAGAATTAGTAAGACTTGACAACTAACAATGTGTGGATGGTGAGAGAGAAAGTATGAGTATGGGTAGCTGGTGGTATAAAGGTCAGTTCAAGTAAATCTTACGGTAGGGGTACACAACTACAAAACGACAGTACAGGCAGGACTCATCAGAACCGGAACTGGAAAGCTATCTGGAACCTGGTTCTCTCTCAGGGGCTAGAGTCTCTCTGTACGTCTGTTCCATTCTCTTCTTTTTCTCTGATTACCTCGGAGTTTCTAATCCCTCATAACTCCAGGTCATTCATGAACAAGGTAGCTATTTCTGCCCCCAATGTCACATGAGCTGTCAGCTCAACACAAGAGGTAATTTCTTTAGTTCCTAAGGGTTCTGATTGGGCCAGGTTATAATCACAAATCAGATCAATATCAAATATATACAATGGATGGACTATTCTAGTCAAGTATCAAGCATAAAACAGAATCACAATTTACTGATGTTCAGTATGCAACATGTCTCATGCTAATATTTTACTGAATTCTCATAGCCTTTCAGAAATAGGTATTATCATATCCAATTATAGAAGAAAAATTAAGCCCTAGAGAAATGTACCGACTTGCCAAAAAAAAAAAAAAAATCATGTGATACCAAGTGGCAGAGCAGGATGTAAATACCTGCTAGCTTAGCTCAAAACATCTCTCCATGTTGCCCACTCAAAAGCAATCACACGTGGAAAGAACAGGCAATAATTGGCAGCTCTAAAATTTCTAGAGTCGGACATTCTGAATTTAAGGTAAAGATAGGAATCTATGTGTGAAGAGGTAAATCTAGAATGAAGACAAACTTAGGAATGACTGAGATACATTAAGTCATGGGCAAAGAATGAATTATGTTGAATGAAGAGCTTGAATGAGAAGACAAAACTGCACAGGCAGAATTCTGGAGGAACAATGCCATGTAAGAGCCAGGGAAGAGAGTTCATGAATAAAGAGAAAGGAGAAGCAGAAGCAGAATTAGTAAGGAATAGTGTCATGGAATATAAGAGTAAACAAAATTTTTTAGAAAAAGAGATTATAAAAACACCAAATATCAAAGAGGTTTATTTTTAGCCTTAGAACATTTGTAAAGAGTCTGATGTCACTAAAACTGAGACCTACATTTTACTTGAAATTTTTCAAAATGTTTTTATATGAACATGTAAAAACATTTTGGTTTCTTTATGAAAACATAAAAAAGGAATAAGACATTTCCTAAAATTTACACTATAAGGCAGTTAAATTTAACTTGTATGTTGTATCACATCATTTATAATTACTCAAGCATGTTGAACTTCAGTATTCTTAAGCAAATAACAATGAGTTAAGAATAGAATTTTTCATTAATTTCAACAGATTTTGCAAATATTGTACCTTCTCACTTATCCTAAGTCAAATAAATATAATCAAATAACATACAAAAATGGGAATGCTAATAAGAGAAGGCTGAATGATTTGCCCCAAAACCACGTAAGTGATTTTTTTGTCAATGAAGGAACTGAAATCACTTCTTTATTTTGATTAAAATAGCATATATCGACTTCATTTTATAATTAAGGGGAAAAAAGTAAAAAGCAAAACAAAGCAAACAGCAAATCACTATCTTATCTAAGCAATCCCAACTTAATTTTTAATGAAGACAAACCATCTCCCTCACAAATTGTCCCTTTCAGGAAATTTAGAGATCAAAATTTAATAGTACCTTATTGTGACAACTGGATTTTTCAGTCAGGTCAGGTGACTGAGATCTGTTTCTGGGGCTAGGCCATTCTTCTCCAATCAACGATGTCCTCAGGGAGACCTTGTTTAACTGTTGTATGTATAAGAAGAGCAGAAACTGTAGAGTGTCCACTGAAAGCTGTCCAAAAAGACAATACATGATGAATGCGTGTCCTAAAACCACATCAGTCACTAGTCTACAGCTAAATATGATATAGTAAAATAGATTCAGACCAGATTGCTGATCCTAAGATGACAATTTGATATGTATATCTCTGATACCTAGCCAGAGGAGTTCCTAAAAGTTATATAACTGCAGTCCCTTACCTGCTCAGAAAGTTATCTTTGCCATCTATGTTCAGACATCCTCTCTCCAAACTGATGAAAAGGCTGAATACATACTTTTAAAAATTATATTATTTCAGAAGTTTAAAATTACAGTTAAAAAAATCTTAGAAATTTAACTAAATAGATGGAGGAAAGGAAGAAATTTAATCAAGAAACAGCATTAAAGCTCATATATGTATAAAGAAAGTTTAAGATATCAGGGCAATGACTGAAGTAGTG
Organism: Scalopus aquaticus; assembly: GCA_004024925.1. Classification (NCBI taxonomy): domain Eukaryota; kingdom Metazoa; phylum Chordata; class Mammalia; order Eulipotyphla; family Talpidae; genus Scalopus; species Scalopus aquaticus. The sequence continues at coordinate 1,891 of PVIJ01002169.1, read as the reverse complement.
AGCAAGCTTCTGGTGTGCATGCATTTTGTGGGGGGAGCAGGCCTTACGTTTTTACCAAATTCTTAAAGACATTTTTGACTTAAAAAAAAATACTACTGGCCTGAGAGATGTTTATAAGTCATTTCTTATTTAAGAAGGAGGTGACTTGAAACTCATGATTTGATGCTCATGATTATCTTCATATATCCATTCCCAGTACATGCAGGAGGAGCAAAAAGTTGAAATAATGCATTTGGGGCTACCCTGGCTAAAAGTTGATATAGCTAAAGAACTTAAAAATACAGTTCTCAGGATTACCTAGACCTGTTCCATCAACTCAGTGTGGACCCCCCTTTAATCTATACATTGAAAAAAATGTTACTTCCTTAATAATACTTTTTGATAAAACTGTAGATTTCCACGCAGTTGTAAGAACAGAGATCACATGTATTCATTATCCAGTTTCCCACCATACAAAACTTACGAGTACAATATCACAACCAAGATACTGATGCTGATACAGCCAAGATACGTAACATTTCCATGAGCACAAGGATTTCTCATGTTGTCCTTTTATAATCACCACTTTCCACCCACTCTCACCCTCTCTTTCATAACCCTTGACAAGTATTTATCTGTTCTCTGTCTCTGTAATTTAGTTATTTTAAGAATGTTATATAAATGGGATCATATAGTACGTAACCTTTTGGGATTAGCTTCTTTTAGCATAATACCCTAATTTTATACATACTTCCATTTAACAATTTGTTATATTCTCGTAATTCCTTCACATGCCTACCTCTCCATGAAATTATGAGATCCTTGTCTTTTTCATTTTTATATTCCTAGCAAGTAGGACAGAATCTAACACACAGTGAGCACTCAAAAAATTTGGAGTTTCTTGAAGGTTTTATTCATCTCTGCATTCATGGCAGCCACTAATGTAAGGGCACACAATTAATATTTAACTAATGGTAACTGTAGTACCCTTCCCCTCTTGGTTATTTGCCAACTGTTTTGCGATTCCATAACCTTGTTTATGTATTACCCCACACTGCCGAGACTGGCTAGCGGCTAACTAAAAGCTTTTTCTTTACTTCCTGTACACATATTAGAGGCATTTTCCAGTCAATGTTTGTGTTATAGTAGGTGGAACATGCGTGGATATATATATATCACTTTCAAGTCTTCCAAACACTCTCCCCCCCAAAATGGAAGGACTCTGAGGCCCTAGTGCGTGGGCATGGTTCTGGTAAAATTACTGTAATTGCAACTGTTCACTTCCCCATCCTCCAACAGGCTTCTATAGGACCCATGCTGTGAGATTTTCCCTACCTCCTGTGAGAATGTTTACCTTCCTTGTCTCATTGATTTTAGGCAAAGATATACGACAAGTTTTAGGCAATGGAATAAAAGTAGTTTTAGTCTGATTACAATTGGGCAACAGTTTTATGAGGCATAATGAGTTTCCTCCTGCTCTGTTGCTCCTCCCTTCTCACAAGACGAGGCAAGACCAACACAGAAGCTGTTTCTACAGCTTGGGTTCCCAAATGAGAAGACAGAGAACCAAGTCACAGTTTGAAAGAATGTCACAGCTAAGGTGCAACCTAAATGTAAAATAAGCAAAAAATAAACCTTTATTACCAAAAGCCACTAGAATTTCATTTTTATTTGTTTTTAATTGCAGCAAAGTTGACTGATATAATAGCGGTCAGTGTCGCAACCTAGACCCCCATATTGTTTTGACAAGGTCACTCTATGGGCGGAGCCTTCAATGAAGTGTTCCCAAAGTCAGGATGCGATATTTCTTCTTGCAAATAAATTTAAGTATAATTTCAGGAGAACAGTAACTAAGTTTCTCCACTATGCCTGCAGACATAACCTCTCCATTGCCTAAGACCCCATGATTGGG